>JAAEAF010004513.1:0-96513 GCA_011037195.1 Triatoma infestans | reverse complement strand
GTAGTTTCTACACTAAATTTATAAATAAATAAATAAAAAAAAAAAACATATTTCTTCCAGGTGCTGGACTTTATCATTTGTAGCATTTCTTTCACATTTACTTTATTATACTTTTCAAACATATTTTTTACTTCCAGAAAAATATTTCAAATAAAAGTTTGTACGTCTGTACATGCATCTTATATATGGTAGATATGCGTATATGGTACGAAATTACAAGAAATCGTTAGAGAAATTTCAAGAAACCTGAAAAAAATAAATAAATAAATAAATAAAATATGCAGTGAAAATGCATTTCTGGTTACCAGATTTTTGACAGAAACAACCGGATCGACAACATTGAAAGCATTGATATAATTCCAAATTTGAAGAAAATCGGTTAACCGGAAGTGCGGCATTACAGAATAAGGTTTTGAGTTTCTTCAATTTTTTTTTCTCCCCCCGAAACCGGTTATAACGATTTTGGAATGTTCACTGGTCACAGATAAAGAAAAACATACCACATTTATTTGAAATACTTTTTCCGACAAAACGGATTTTGGAAAAGTTTTGGGAAGTCTATCAGTTGGACTTAGAACAAAACTGCAACAAGTTTTGTTGGTTCAACGGACTGGCTTTGTTAGTTGGTTCGTGTCAAATTTTCGATATCGAGTTTTCACCGGAAATATCTGTTTTGAGGTCTACTGAGTCCAGAAAAATGTTTTTTAGAAAATGGTCTGTGAGTGTGTGTGGTTTTTTTTTTTTTCTCCCCAACAGTACCCCTGTTGAGGAGGAGGGTATTATCAGTATGCATCATATTACATATACTGCACACATTGAAAAACACAACATTAAATATATTCAATATTTACAAGATATATATACATGACTAAATTATAAACAGATGACAAATTAGAATTTAAGTTAGTACTACAAAATAAAAAGATAAAAGACACAAAAGTAAAATGATAAGACATAAGACAAAATTAATATTAGAGAGATAATAATAGAAATTAAATTAAAGAACAAATAAATAAAGGTTTGTGGGTAATAGTGATGAATTTTTCCTTTCATTAATCATTATTATTTTTACAATTACAATGTATAATATTATTATAATTATTTACATGGTGATATTTATTATATAAGGGAATCAAAGTCAATAGAGTTAACATATTCAGAGAAAATTTCAAAATTCTTATTGAGAAGAAGATCACTGAGTTGGACAGGGGGCCATGGGCAGCCTTGAAGTAGCATATTTCTTATCAGTCTCATCCTCAATGAATCCAGAAGATGGCAGTGCAAGAGAAGATGCTCCACTGTTTGTTCTGGATTGCCGAGGCATCTACAGTAGGGATCTGTAATTACATGGAAACGATGTAAATATGCCTTGTATCTTCCGTGACCGCTCAGAACTTGTGTCAGTTTATAGGTCAGCTGAATGAAAGGTTTCTTCAATCGGTCTGTTACAGTAGTAAAAAACATCCTGGTTAGTGCACCTTTGGTAGTGGTAGCCCATTGTTGATTCCATTCAGCTACACTTTTGCCTCTATAATGTGATTTTACATATGACAAGGGTACTTTAACATAGCTGAGGGGTAAGGTAGCAGATTTAGAAGCTTCTTTGGCTAAACAGTCAGCCATCTCATTTCCTGCAAGACCTTGATAAGATTTCACCCAAGAGCAATGAACTGTCCATCCTAGCTCCTCGGTAAGATGAAACAATTTCTTTCTAGCTCTCATAATGAGTGGTAGATTATTGTTTTTATTCTTCAAAGAGTCGAGGGTAACTTGGCTGTCAGTTAGTATGCAGGCAGATTTGTTTTGGGAAGGAATTTCTTCAAGTATTGCCAATGCCATTTCAATAGCTAGCTCCTCTGCCTGATTGTTGGTACAATAAGGCGAAAGTTTGAATTTATCTGCTCTAAGTAATTCTTCGCTTTTCGAATCATAGACAGCTATGGCACAACCGACATGCTCGCCCTCCTTACTTCCATCGGTGTAGATGTTAAAGTCATATTGTCTATTCTTCTGCTTCTGGGTGACCAATGGTACTTTGGCTGGATGCATGCGTTGAGCAAGACTAATTAGTAAATCGAGATCGAACTGTCTATCTTCGTCCTGAAACTTGCACTGCTTGGCTTTTATACAGAGACGTGTATATATATGTGTATACATATATAGAGGAGCGCCCCACGTATATATATTTATATAGAGACGTGTATATATATATATATATATATATATATATATGTAAATACCATAGCCCAAAACCGAAAAATCGTACAAAGTTCATTATAAAATTCTGTCATCTAAATAATATCAATTAAAATTGAAGGTGTTGTTAAAATTCCAAGTTTAAAAAAAAAATCGGATGACCGGAAGTGCGTTGTTTCTGGAATATATTATTCAGTTTTCTGGTATTTTTTTTTTTTTTACTTTCTTGCGATTTTCTCAAAAATGGCTCCGACGATTTTCTTCAAACATGGTGTATCAACTAACCCATACAAATGATCTACAACTTTTATTTATAACATTTCTCCAGGAAAATGCATTTAAGGGCACTTTTGGGGGAAAGGTGGGGTTAGGTTTTTCCTCTAAAGTGCTATTTCCGTTTACTATACGATTCTATCATTTAAATAATATTAATTAGAATTAAATGTGTTGTTGAAATTTCGAGTTTGAAAAAAATTCAGGATGACCGGAAATGTGTTTTTAGTGAAATATATTTTTCAGTTTTCTAGTATTTTCTCGATAACCGCACCAATGTGAATTACATTCTTATAAAGAGCTACAACTTCTATTTGTAACATTTGTCCTGGTGAAGTCATTTAAGGACACTCTTGGGGGAAGTGTGGGGTTATGTTTTTCTCTAAATTGCTATCATAGTTGATTTAT
Source organism: Triatoma infestans (assembly GCA_011037195.1). Lineage (NCBI taxonomy): Eukaryota > Metazoa > Arthropoda > Insecta > Hemiptera > Reduviidae > Triatoma > Triatoma infestans. The sequence continues at coordinate 93,636 of JAAEAF010004513.1, read as the reverse complement.
ACAATTCTATCATACAAAACAAAATTAATTAGAAATAACTAGAAATAGCCAAAATTCCGAGTTTCAAGAAAATTAGTAAACCGGAAGTACCGTTTTTACTGAACATTTTTTTTTTTTTTTCAGTTTTCGACGAACTCTATCGAATTTCATCAAATTTGGTCCATAAACTACTGTAATATGTACATCTTTGGAAGAATTAATAAATATAAATTGTATCAAAGTATATCCTTATTAAATATTGAATAATTGTAAAATAGGGAATTTTTCCAATGTATATACTTATTTATAAAGTTGGGTTTTTTGAAGGTTGAAAGGCACAAAAGAAACAGTTAGTTGAGTCAGAGATACCTGGCCTGCCCCTCTATCATTATATTTATTTAGGACAAAAGGGAATTTCCCTTTTCTCACTTTCTCCGTTATGGAGGTAGAATATATAAGGTGGACCCTTTTAAGAAAGGGAGTTCAGTTCGAAATTTATACCGTAAAACGAGTGAAATCTATCATTAGAAAAAAGCCATGTTACAGTAGTGAGTGGTGGAGGTGCCCCCAAGAAACCCAACATTCTTCAACTTAGAATATATGTAAAATGTGTAAGTTATATAAAAAGCTATTTGTCCCTAATGACAAGACACTTATGTTGTTATATCTCAATATTGTATTTATTAATTTTTGACATATACTGTTTATTTTAATTATATATTTTGAATCTATATATTTAGTTGTTTTTTTCATCCTCCCCAACTTCTGTATAAACACAAACCCCACGAAATCCCTTTAGAGAAGATTTAAATTATAAATTAAAATTATTTAATTATTAATTAAATTTATCCCCCAATACAATCATATTACACTACAAAAATTTGTCAATTATAATTTTTTTTTTTTTTTTAACTATCGCATTTAGGATCAATTTGAAGAAATGGAGAGAAGTTAAAAATGTCAAAAGTGATATCAATCCATCAATAATGTCAATTTCTTTTTCACTTTTCACGTAAAAAAAGAAAGAAAAACAAAGGCTGAATTAAATTTCATGAAAACTGCAAATGAAAATGGATTAAACAATTTTCTTTAATGTAGTACGAATATTAATTATAATATATAGGGCTTTTTGCCTTTTCTTGGGAAAATTGGACCATATAAATGTTGTAGCAAAAGCGTAGATTCATTCAAGAATAATTTTTTACTTAAAAAAAAAAAAAATTAATTACGATTCTTATAAAATATTTGATAAAGTTCAGCACAATTGTTTAGCATTAAATTAAAATATTTTGTAAGATATTATTATAAGTCATTGCTAAAGCTGTGAATGCTTTAGACAACACTTTACATCAAAAGGTCAACAAAATAGAAAAAGAAAGAAAAAAAAAACGCAAAACTGTACAATATTTTCATCAAATCTTAATTATAATTTTAATAAGAACTTAATAGAAAATTGTACAGTAAGAGGAAGAGGTGTAAAGGTTAAAAAAAAAGGTTTAATGAAAAATGAATGCAAGAAGTGGGAAAGAGAGAGAGAGAAGAATATTAATACGAAAACAGATATAAGAATACTAATACGAGAACAGTGGAAGTGGAAGTAAAATGGAAAGAATGATTGCTTACATTAAACAAATTACATGCTGTGGATGTGTTAGCGAACACCACCAAAACTCATATACTATACTACTGGCAGCACGGACCTACAGATTATTAAAAAATAAAAAATTATCTCAAGCTATTACATCTCACAAAGCTTTAATTATAACAATACTATAATTATCTGAAGGTGCTAATTATAATTAACTTATCATACAAAAAAAAAAAAAATTAAAGAGAAAAATAGAAATCTCTTGCTATTCAGTAATAAACAAGAGTATTTTATCGTCCATATTGGCAAAAAAAAAAAAAAAAAGAAATCTGGTGTGAAACATCTCAAACGATTTTCTCTTACTCTTAGTGAGAAGAGAAAGTATTGTATAATCGTGTCAAATTTTCGATATCTAGTTTTCACCGGAAATATCCGTTTTGAGGTCGCCTGAGTCCAAAAAAATGTGTCTTTTTGCAAATGGTCTGTGTGTACGTATGTATGTGAACAGCATAGCACAAAAACGAAAAACCATAGAAAGTTGAAACTTCGACATTCCGTTTAGGTATCACTATGAGATCTGACAGTACGTTTATCTGACAAAAATTCCTCAACCGGAAGTACCACTTAACTAGTTTTTTTTTTTTTTTTTGAAATAAAGAGCTATAACTTTTTATTTCAAAAATTTCACTGAGAAAATTCATTGAAGGACACTTGTGCGGGTGAGGTTTTTCCTCTAAAATGCTATTTCAGTTTATTAGAGAATTCTGTCATCTAAATAATGTTAATGACAATTAAATATGTTGTTGAAATTCCGACTTTGAAAAAAAAAATCGAATGACCGGAAGTGCGTTTACATTACCACTTTACTAAAAGGTTTTTTTTTCGCGAGTTTCTCAAAAATGGCTCCGACGATTTTCTTCAAACATGGTATATTAACTTTAACTACACATACAAGGATCTACAACTTTTAATTAAAAACATTTCTCTGAGAAAATTCATTTAAGGGCACTTTTGGAGGAGGAGTGGGGTTACGTTTTTCTCTAAAGTGCTATCATAGTTGAATTATTCAATTTTATCATCCAAAAAAAATAATTAGGAATAAATAGATGGCTAAAATTCCGAGTTTCAAGAAAATTATTAAACCGGAAGTGCGCTTTTCCTAAACAGTTTTTTTTTTTTAGTTTTCGACGTATATCATTAAATTTGGTACGCTAACAATAAAATCTGTCAATTATAATTTTGAGAACTGGAGTAAGAAAAAGTTGTGTGAGTATTTCACACCAGATTTTTGTTTAAACTTCAAATTGCGCTCATTTGCAAACTTATATAAATTTAGAGGTGAGAGGAATAAGTAACAATTAAACAATACCAATAACCAATAAAATGAAACCAGGTATCTGAATTTTAACGCCTCAAATTCCGCCAATAACAACTATTGAAAATCAATTTTTTTGCGCGGGAAAAAAGTAAGTAATCATGTAAAAGTAATTGTTCAACATTGAGCAATTTACATTCCCAGTTTAAAGGAGGAAAACGTCATAGTCGTTTTCGAGATCATTCAAAAAAAAAAAAAAAAAAAAACCTGGTGTGAAACACTCACACAACTTTCTCTTACTCCAATTCTCAAAATTATAATTGAATATGAAATTTTATAGTTTGTGTACCAAATTTAATGAAATTCGTCGAAAAAAATTGAAAAAAACTGTGCAGTAAAGCTCACTTCCGTTTTGCTAATTTTCTTGAAACTCAGAATTTTGGCCATCTATTTATTTGTAATTAATTTTGTTTGGATGATAAAATTGAATAATTCAACGTAACCCCATTCCTCCTCCAAAAGTGCCCCCTTAAAGGAATTTTCTCAAGAGAAATGTTTTAAATAAAAGTTGTAAATGTTTATATGTTTAGTTTTTTAATAAGAAGTTTCAAGAAAATCGTCACAGATGACCTACAGTTAGATGCCACCATGGTGATACCTAAAACGGAATATCAAGTTTCACCTTTCTACGGTTTTTCGTTTTTGAGCTATGCTGTTTACATACACACAGACAGACACACACACCCATACACACACACACACACACACACACACACACAGACCATTTGCTAAAAACCATTTTTTTGGACTCACGGGATTAAATTTCAAGTGCTACAGATTGACTCAATGTTATTGGCGTTCTTTTCTAGACTATAATGTACAGCTACAAACACTTGCTTTAAATGGTAAATATTTAATAAAAAAAAAAACAAAAAAAAATCTGGTGCGAAACACTCACACAACTTTCTCTTACTCCAGTTCTCAAAATTATAATTGATAAATTTTATAGTTAGTGTACCAAATTTAATGAAATTCGTCGAGAACTGAAAAAAACTGTTCGGTAAAAGCGCACTTCCGCTTTGCTAATTTTTCTTGAAACTCGGAATTTTGGCCATCTATTTATTTCTAATTAACTCTGTTTGGATGATAGAATTGTATAATCAACTATGATAGCACTTTAAAGAAAAACATAACCCCACCACTCCCCTAAAAGCACCCTTAGTGAATTTTCCAAATAAAATATTTCAAATAAAAGTTGTAGATCTTTGTATGCGTAGTTTATATGGGAAGTTTCAAGAAAATTGTTGGAGCGATTTGGAGAAAATCTTAAAAGAAATGAAAAAATTATTTAGTAAAGTGATTAAGTAAACGCACTTCCGGTAATCCGATTTTTTTCAAACTCAGAATTTCGACAACATACCCAATTCTAATTAACATTATTTAGATGACAGAATTGTCTAATAAACTGAAATAGCGCTTTAGATAAAAACCTAACTTCACTCCTCCCCTAAAAGTGCCTTCTTAAATGAATTGTCCCAGAGAAATGTTTCAAATAAAAGTTGTAGCTCTTTGTATGTGCAATTGATATACCAAGTTTAAGGAAAATTGTCGGAATCATTTTTGAGAAAATTGTAAAAACGTAAAAAAAAAAACTAGTAAAGTGGTACTTCCAGTTTGGGAATTTTGACAGATAACTTATTGTCAAATCCCATGGTGACACTAAACGGAATGTCAAGTTTCAACTTTTTACGTTTCTCGATTTGAGGTATGCTGTTCACACATACACACACCATTTGCTAAAAACCACTTTTTTGTACTGAGGGAACCTCAAAAGGGATATTTCCGGGCGAAAACTCGATATCGAAAATTTGACACGATTACAAAAAGCTCAACAAACCTCCATGCACCATAATCCCCTTCCCACTACCAACCAAAGAACCTATGTAAATATTAATAAGATTTTAAATAGTATTGAAAATAATTACAAATTCAATATAAATCTTAAGAGTTTATGGATAATATACGTACATAAACGTAAATTACATTAGGAGAAAGTCGTATGAGTGTTTCAGAGCATATTGTTGCAATAAGATTTTTAATTAAAAATTGTTTTGTTTTTTTTCTTTACAGTTAGAAAAAGAATGCAATTTCGAGCGTGCTAAAAACTCACTTAGACCAGTTAGGTACAAAAAGAGGGACCAGGACTAGAATGGTAAACAAAAAAAAAAGGTACCTATGTACAAACAGAAGTATTTTTATTTTATTGAAATTCACATATTCAAGTTACTTTTTTTGGTCCTGCTCCTCCATCCCCACCCCTCAAAAAAAGGAATAATTTGCGCACACAGAGGTGAATTTTAACGTGACCCACAGCGTTACCAAACAGGTATCAGGACACTTGTTTGTATCAATTAAAACAATTCCTGTGTTATTAAAAAATAACAATACTGAACCAAAAAAAAAAAATATATATTCAGCTCTTATATATATATTGTTGGTACTGTAATTCTAATTAAAATAAAATAAAAATAAAAAACTATAATTAAAATCTATATTAAGTATATAATAAAAATAAAAGTTCCATAGCTTTCAGCTTGGTGATTATTTTGTTCTCATTTATTTACTTACTTACTTTTGTTTTAATTAAGAAAAATGTTACCGGCATTTAGAAAAACATTTTTTCATTTATTATATTGTATTGTGCTCTCCAGTTACATGATGTATACTTGTAGGAGAAGGTGACATGTATATGAGGCGACATAGGAGGAAACACCCCTGAGTATTGTTTCTGCACTGGAGATAACACTACCCTGGAAAAGGCTACTGTAATATGGATGAAACGACTGTTTACAACTAACCACTGACCCAAAGATCCAACTGTTTTTTACATGACAATGGCCGCGGAAGCCTAAAAGGATAAGACACGCCTGCGGTTTAATCACATAAATAAAATATTAAGTTCATTTTTGAACTACTCAATTCCAGTTAACTTTATGTTTTCTTTAAAACTTCTTTCTTTTGTTTGTCTGTCCGGCTATCTGTTCCAGGATTATGCAAATATTGCCAGTTAGGTTTATATTGGTGACATTGTATGCATTCTTCACATTTGGAATGAAAAGTCTTCTGAAAAAACTTCTCCTCCATCTCTCTCATGATCCTGTGAAGCTTGCCGCCAGTTCTGGATGCCCAGATATCCGGTATCACCGCTCTCACACAATCGATCAACCTTAGGCGAGGGCGAATTACTTCCCTATTTCCTTCAGCTTTCTTGGTCATAACTTTTTTCCAGAATTTCATCGGCGTAACTGGTGCCTAACTATATCTGCCTCCTTGTACAATCCTTCTAGTTCTTGGTACTTTTTGATCCTAAATCTAGGATCCACTATCACTCCACCATTTAGGATCGGATCAAAAATCTATGTTAGCGGCTGTTATTCTTCGTCTCACTTCTAGCGTCATGTTACCCTTGTTTTGTCACAATAGAAATTTCGGTTTGTCTATCCGTCAATCAGTTAGTTGCTGCAAACACGCAAATGTTGAAAAGCTACGTCTGTATATGTATAATAATTACAACACTAGGTTTAAAGAATATCATCGTCTGACTTAAATTCGAGAAAATCGCGAAAAACTAAAGTTAAAAAAAAGAAAAAGAAACACCATTAAAGTCGACATGTGTGTTTTCTTCACACTTGGAATTTTAGCATTACCTTCAATGGTCCTTAACAATAAACAGGTGGGAAAGGCATTATTTTATACTGAAATGGCACTTTAGAGAGAAGCTTAAGATCCGCAAATCCGCACAGAAAAATGCATAGAAATCCATATTCTCGGGGAAAAATTGTTTCAAATAAGACTGACAAGTCCAAGTATGCAATGAGTATACTAAAAGTAAGTTTAAAGAAAATTGTTGGATTCAAATACGAGAAAAATGCCAGAGCCTGCGTATAGCTTGTTGCTGTGGGCGGATTATTGCGTAGATGGAAGAATCCAACACTTGCCAGGCTCTTGCTATAGTCAAGGGCATGGAAAAACCTATAATGACTACTATTGGCCAGACTCGATAGGCTCTATTTTTCCTGAGCCTAGTCAACAATACCACCACACACCTTAGGCCTACGATCGGCCCTGGTTTAACAGGTTTGCCATTCCTAAACTCCTGCACCAATCCCCCAATAAACTCTTCCGCTTGCCTTTGTTCAATGGTATTCCTTTTCCCACCTTTGCCTCTGATTTGCTGCGAACTCAAACTTATCTTTTCAGTGCCCTAAAAAAAAAAAAAAAAGCTCCGGACTCAAAAAAGGTTCACTGGTTATCCAGGATAAAGAGAGCTTATTAAAGATGGCTACCTCGGTTATGGATTTGAATAAAATTACAATTTAGGATGATTTAAGGGAACCAAAATCTCGACCCTTAAGAAAACATTTATCAATTAGAATCGTAATAATTGCAGTAACAAAAAATCGTATGAGTGTTTCACGCCATTTATATAAATATAAAACAGCTGATGTTCCAATTTAGTGAATTATTATTAAAATCAATTTGATATTTTAATTGAAGTAATGGCCGTTTTTTTTAATTAAGCAAACAAAACTTATATCAACGTCATTTTCTGATTTCCCCAATGCTTGAAAGTTATAAATATTGTATTAGGAAGGTAATTGTAAAAGTTAAGAGATAACAAAAAAAAAAAATCTGGTGTGAAACACTCACACAACATTCTCTTACTCCAGTTCACAAAATTGTAATTGACAAATTTTATAGTTTTTGTACTCCATTTTTATTTAAATTCGTCGAAAACTGAAAAAACTGTTCAGAAAAGTGCACTTCCGGTTTACTAATTTTCTGAAACTCGGAATTTTGGCCATCTATTTATTTCTAATTAATTTTGTTTGGATGATAGAATTATATAATCTACTACGTATGATAGCACTTTAGAGAAAAACATAACCCCACCACTCCTCCAAAAGTGCCCTTAAACGAATTTTCCCAGAGAAATGTTTTAAATAAAAGTTATAGATCTTTGTATATTCACTTTTTATACAAAGTTTCAAGAAAATCGACGGGAGCTAATTTTGAGAAAATCGTGAAAAAGTGAAAAAAATCATTTAGTAGAGTGGTAATGTAAAACGCACTTACGGTTATGCGATTTTTTTTTGAAACTCGGAATTTCAATATTATATTCAATTATAATTATTATTATTTAGATGACAGAACTGTAACTGATAGAACGCAAAAAAGTAAAAAAAAAAAAAAAAAAACTACTAATGTGGCACTTCCGGTTGAGGAATTTTGACAGATGACCCACTGTCAGATGCCATGGTGATACCTAAACGGAATACCAAGTTTCAACTTTCTACGGTTTTTCGTTTTTGAGCTATGCTGTTCACATACACACACACACACACAGACCAATTGTTAAAAACCACTTTTTGGACTCAGGGAACCTGAAAACGGATATTTCCGGTGAAATCTCGATTTCGAAAATTTAACACGATTACAATAATTCCAGGAGTAAAAGAAAGACAGGTGAGTGGGCCACCGTTTTCCAGGCTGAGGTTTATGCAATTCTTTGCTGTATTTTGGATGAGAGGGTGCGTAACACTAATTTAAAAGGTGTTTGTATCTGCTCGGACAGCCAGGCTGCGTTGAAGGCGCTTAACTCATGTGTCTTCACTTCCAGATTGGTGTTGGAATGTTCTAAAAGACTGGAAGATCTTTCTTCATTAAAGGATGTGCTTCTGGTCTGGGTTCCAGGTCATATGGGAATCTTTGGTAATGAGGAGGTGGATAGGTTTGCCAAATTAGGTGCCTCTCTCCCTTTCATTGGTCCAGAGCCTGCTGTTGGTGTGTCTTCTGGCACATGTTTGTCGGGCTTTCAGGCGTGGATGACCTCGCAGCACTCATCCTTATTTATGGATGAGTGCAGTGGGTTGTCGACAGTCTAAAATGCTCATTGGGGGTCCGGACAGGGCTTTGAGTAGCGGGGTCCGATGTCTTTCACGGACCTACCTCAGACATCGGGTTGGATTCCTCACTGGGCATTGTGGTCTAAGGAGACATCTCTATATAGGGGACTCGTGCCTGACCCCTTTTGTAGAGTTTGTGAGACTGAGGAGGAAACACCCATGCATCTGATGACGAATTGTTTGGGTTGTGAGGAGATTAGGTTTAGGAACCTTCGGCCGGAATAGGATATCGGTAGAGGATCTTAAGCTGTGTCCTTTTAAGGTTTTGGTCCGATTTGTTCGGTCTGTGGTGAAACTTAGATGGTTAAACCCTGGGCCTGGATTTTTGTTCTAGTCCCAGTGGTAGGTATTCTTTAGGGGTAGCTATATGGGCCCGAGGGGGCTTTGGATAGCGTAGGGTTTACTTCCCTCCCCTTTTGGGAATAATAATAAGAGAAAGTAAAAAAAGTAATAAAATAAATAAATTGAAATGTTGATTTATAATGACTTTATAATAGCTTTATAATGACTGTACCATTTGACAAAAATATATTGATGTGAATATTATAAAAAAAAAGAGTTATTACCTTCTTCATTGGATTGAGAATAAGGCAAAATAAAAATGGCCATAACAATAAAACCACAAATCACTAAAATTGTATAAAAATTGCCAAAAAAAAGAATCAACCATAAAATAATTTTTCTTCATCAGTGAAAAATAACGAGCAAAAAATAAAGTGGGCAGACTAGACGGATCTATTTTAAATACAATTTTTGTCATAACATATTCTTTTATTTATTTTTTTTGAGTTTTATAAACGGTGAAAAATTTTAAAAAATCCATTTTTACATGATCTTGTTTTTTTTTTTTTATAGTAATGTTCTTGGACGAATTTCACATACAATTTAAAACCAAGTATAATCTAAATTAAAATACTGAACGAATTAGAGAGAGGGAGAACAAAAGAGAAAGAGTAAAGTCTGATGACTTAAAAAAGACATCTTAGAATAAAAGAAAGAGTGGTAAAAAAAAAAAAAAAAACGGAAGAATGCGGCTTAATAAAACATGTTTTAACACAAAAGATACAATATACAGACAAGACACAAAGGAGGGCAGAGTGTGTCAGTGTTTAGACTGGAGAAGGAGTGAGTGTCTCTCTACAGTTAGCTGGTAGAGAGAGAGAGAGAGATAAAACAGATAGAGAGAGCTCTAGGAGATGGTGGATACTCCGGGATATAAGTATAACAACAACAACAACATCACAGACTGGACCTGCATCTTACACAGAGATGGGAATGGTAGAGGAGCAATAACGAAACCAACCCAATACCTAGAGACTAGTCGAAGAAGAAGAAGAAGAAGAAGGGATAGAGATATCCCCCTCCGGATGGCTTCTCTTGTTATAATATATATTCATCTGAAATTCCTGGCAGTCTGGAGTCTCTCTCTCTATTCCACAAAACGCACACACACGCACAATACTCTGAGAACAAGATCTCCACACATCTTACAATATTCCCCCCCTCCTCCTCTTTTCAAGTACCTAAAAACCAATCCTTTATAACACTCACTTGGATAATATACGATGCTGATTCCTTACAGGATACTGATGTCTCGCCAAATCGACGACAAAGATATAAAAGCTCTCTCACTCTCAACAGAGAGAAGAGCCGCTCATACAACTTGTGTGGAAAGTTGTTCCTCTCTCTCTCTATTCCGCCAGGCCAACCAAACAGGAGAAGAGAACTGGAATTTAGGATACCCATTCTTATTGTAGCTTCGAATGAGTTATAGTATTTAACTAGTCACAAATGTACTGGTGGCTTAGGTTAGATCACTTAAATCCTCTATATCTTTAGATATTTATTGCTTTCGACAAGCTAAAAGCAAATTTGTGAATAAACATAAAAAAAATATGTGTATATATATATATTACTAATAAAGTCATTTAAAAGCGAATGTGGATATGTTGAAAAGATATTTTATACACATTTAAAATCAAAAAAGCCGTAAACTATAACTTCTTTATATAATTTCCAGTTGGTAGATTCTTCTGTAAATCTTCGGAACCGCACCCATTACTAAAAATCTGAACTGAAATTTTCTATAATTTCATATCCCACTTATGCTAGTCATCGACATACACTCGGTGCAACCACACCAAAGTCTTTGAAAATATCTTTATCGCATTTGCAAAAACTCAAAACAGTGTTGGGTTTTTTCAAAGTCATTGGCTTCCGGCCATTAGACGTCTTATAGCTAAATTTCACATATTTGTTATCACCAACAAAGTTATGACTTTAAATGATTTGGAGCCACTAATTTCGTCAGTACCGCGCATAGGGTAACAAATAGGGCTAGTAGCCATCCCAATGCGGCCTGGACATAATCATGCCCAATCAAAATCCCAAAAAACATGCAACTCCCACGCTACTCGGTACATTGCCTTGGTATACGGCCAGTAGTTTCTTCGAAGGTTGCCCACATGTTGTAGAAAATCTGATATATCGCACTTTAATTCCTACCTACCTTACAACGGTAATAGAAGTAAATATTGACTCATTGCTTGCCTGCTGCCTTCACAAAAAAAAAGGTTATTCATTTTTTTTTTTTCGTTTATCTAATGAAATAGCGTGCTCCACTATCTTATACTTCATCGTAGCCATTATTTCATTTTTTCGTTCAACACCTATACTAGCCTCTTTCATATCTTTCGACAATATACTTATTCATATAGAAACGAAAGACACATTTCATAATTTTTATAACTATTTATTAACTTTAACTTATCTTCCATAATAATAATAATTATATTACAACGTAATAATCTATATTAAATTATAGATATATTAATTTAATGCAAATTTTTATAAGTAATAATCCTTTTATAAGAAAAACTGTACTCATCCATCCATCCATCCTCTTCGCTACATCGTATTACATAATTTAAAATATCTTTTTTGTTTAATTATTATTTTATTTCTACGATTATTCCAGCCTAGAAATTTAAAATTGAATACATTAATTTTATGAAGTACTGATTGCTTTAATCCATTAGCTCCTTATAATTAATTGTAATTGCTATATTTATTGTAACATATATGAAGAAGAATTTGGTCAGGTTCAAGCTTCGCTAAAAAAAGAATAGGTACACGAAGTGGCCTTAGCATGGTAATTGCGGAGGGACAGAAAAGATGATCTATTAGATAGTATACGATGTTGAAAGAAAATCGTTGGAGCTGTTTTTTGAAGAAAATCGGGAAAAATATAAGATGAAAAATTCAGTATAATAATAGCACTTCCGGTTGATGAAATTTGTCCAAAACCTTCGTTCGTGTCAGATGCGATGCTCAAAACCTTCAAAATATCAAATTTGAGTTTCCGGAAACATGTATTTCCGGTGAAAACTCTATGGCGAAAATTTAACAGGATCGCAATGCTTCTTCTTATTAGGAATATACTGCCAATCATGCAGAATTATTGACCTCAGTAGTGTGTAAAGATTATAGTGGCTACAAAGATATATTCATTGCATCCTAAAAATTTATATTATGTCTCCATTGTGAGTGAATGTTTGGTAAAGGAGAAGATTTTCGTCTATAAAATGAAAAAAGTATAAGCAGACATAATAAGTATATCGAGAGGTGAGATAAAATTTGCCTTTAAGCATAATAAACCAATGTCGTTGTGATGCCTCAAGTTCCCCGAAAAAGTTACTTCCCACTTCCCCTCCCATGGACTTAGTTCCCATTTATTCGGGTAATAGTGGGAAAAAAAAAAATCAATATCGACGTGAAAAGCAAGTTTTTCACCCATTTCTTTTTATCCTTATCCTTGTCCCAGCTACGTAATAATCCTTTCACATAAAATCTTGAATATTATAATCCATAATATTTCCCCTTAACTGTTTATAAATAAAAACACACAAAACCCTAGATACATCGGAAACATGCTTTAAAAAAATGTTGAAAAGTTTGAAAACATGGTCGATTTATTATTTTTTTTTTTTTTTTAATTTTAATTATTAAAAAAATTCCCCAATAGAACAATGGAACAACGAAAAAAGGACCGCAACAAAAAAAGAACCCGCAATTTTCTACCTAATATTTGTAATATAATTTTTAATGAAATAAAAAATCTTTTAAATGGATTAAATTTTTTTTTTTTTTGGTGGGAAAAGAACATTAAAAAAATATATATATAAAAAAATAATGCGAATATTAAAAAAAAAAAATAATAATAATGCGAAGGTATATTTCGTCCATAGATTCTTAATTTCTGATAATAAAAACTATTAAGAGATAATATTTTCAATAATTACAATTATAATAATAATAATAATTAGCAGGATTATCAAAGAAATTTCTTTAATAAATACAGTTTTCCCTCAGCATTTTATTTTAGCGAATGTATTTATTATATTCTGAAATATTTAAGTAATTTTCATCAAGTGAATATATGAGGATTATATTGAGGAAAACATAATTGTCTATATTAGAAAATTTCATTTTCATATTGCCTGTAATAAATGATAAAACTTCCCTCCCTTTAATAATGCATCAAGGGGGTTCTAACCTTCCAAGAGTAGGATAGTGAGCATACTTTAAGTAATATGTCTCTCTTCTCGCTGTACCACAAATATTTATATGAAGGGTGCATTTGGAAATGGAGAATTATTAAAACCTTAGATATTATTACAATTTCGAAATATTGTTATTTTTTTTTTTATGATCCTCTCAGAATTATAAGAATTTTTTTTTTTTTTTTAAATTTTTATTTTAAGGCGCGTCAACATCTATGGTCATTGGCGCCCGGAGCCTTCTCAGTGCACTGCCGGCCTCCGGTCAGTGTTCTCTCGTAACAGACATCACTGTCCATCACCGGACAGTACCCTGCAGAGGTTCCTAGGAAGATAAAATCTAAGGGTAACACAGCTGGATTCGAACCCGGGTCCTCCGCGTGGTCCACCACTTATAGCTATTCCCTTCCGATCTTATAAGAAGTTAATTTTATTTTTGTAATCGTACAATAATGTGATAATTATTAAAATAAAAAATAGCGAGTGAAGTTATTTGTTTTTAATTACAAGTGACAAAAAGTAAAAAAAAAAAAAAAAAAACTGCCATTACTTTTTCTCACAAGTGACGTAAAGTAATATTTTGTTGTGGTTGGTTCCGCAGAGCTGGAAAGTATCAGAGATATTTTCCGTGAGATGCCTGCTTCTTTTTGTGGTCATCGACCGGTTTCGGGCGTTCGCCCATCATCAGGATGTTTTTTTGTTAAACAGTGTAGTAACATAGACTTGCACAGAGCAAAATGTTTAACAAACTACATCTGTTTATCAAAAACATCCTGATGATGGGCGAACGCCCGAAACCAGTCGATGACCTAAAGTAATATTCAACACTAAGTAGCCTGACATTTAACGGCATTTTTTTCGTTGTTGTTGGAAAAAGCATAATCTTACTTATAGTTAGTATATCAAATTTAATGAAATGTGTCGATGGGTTTTTAAGGAGAAAATCCCAGAAAACTAAAAAAAAAAAAAACTTTGCGGTAAAATCGTACTTCCGGTCAACCTATTTGTTTGTTTTTTTCCAAAATCGGAATTGTGGCAACAAATTTAATCGTAATTAATATTATATAGACAATAAAATCGTAAAATGAATTAAAAAAAATTACAATATAAATAATAGTTAAGTGTGTGTGCTTGTTTTTAAAAAAAAACAACACTTTAACGGTAAACATTAACACTAACGTTTCCTCAAAAATTTGCTGAAATGTATTTTTCCGGAAAAAACGTTTCAAATAAAAATTGTAGCACTTGTAGATTGTTGTAGGGGATTATCGCACTGCGACATGGAAGATCTACAGGTCCCCCAGGCCTTCTCAGTGCACTGCCGGCCTCCAAGCAGTGTTCTCTATCTACAGACAGCACTGCCCATCACCGTACAGTGAACTATAGAGGCTCCTAGGAAGTGAAAATCTAAGGGCAGTATGGTGGATTCGAACTCGGGATCTCCGCGTTGCTTGTCCACCAGCTACCTACCACCGAGCAAATCCCTTCCTTCTTCCTTCGCTTATGCCAATTAACTTGCGACGGAAACCCTAGTTTGTGTACTATGTCTGTAAAGAGTAGAGAGTATGTAGTTTTAAGTATATTGTGTACTGTTTTCTGACGAAGTGTATGACCCGTGGGGTCGCTATTCCCCAAGTAACTGCAAGCCATAGATACGCCTTGGGGGTTTTCTTGTCCCATAATCAAATCTTAGTAACCTCCGCGTTGCTAGTCCCACGTAGCTAATCCGTTCCTTCTCCCTTGGGTTATGCCAATTAACAAGGGACGGAGACCCTAGTTTGTATACTGTGTTTGTCTTTGTCAGTAAAGAGTAGAGTGTATGTAGTTTAAGTGTATTGTATACTATTCTGACGAATGATGGGGTACTGAGCTAAGGTAACCCGTGGAGTCGCTACTTCCCAAGTACCTGTATGCAACAGATACCTCTTGCGGGCAATTGTAACACTTATTTGTATAGTTAACACAAAAGTTGCGGGGTCCGATGTCTTTCACGGACCTCCCTCAGACATCTGGTTGGATTCCTCACTGGGCATTGTGGTATAAGGAGACATATCTATATAATGGGACTCGTGCCTGACCCCTTTTGTAGAGTTTGTGAGACTGAGGAGGAAACACCCATGCATCTGATGATGAATTGTTTGGGTTGTGAGCAAATTAGGTTTAGGACATTCGGCCGGAATAGGATATCGGTAGAGGATCTTAAGCTGTGTCCTTTTAAGGTTTTGGTCCGATTTGTTCGGTCTGTGGTGAAACTTACGATGGTTAAAACCTGGGCCTGGATTTCGGTCTAGTCCCAGTGGTTGTTATTCTTTAGGGGTAGCTATATGGGCCTTGGGAGGCTTTGGATAGCGTAGGGTTTGCCCTCCCCTTTTGTGAATAATAATAATAATAATAACACACAAGTTTAAGGAAAATTGTTGGAGATGCTTTCATTGAAAGAAATCCATTCAGTAAAGTGGTCCTTCGGAAGTATGACTTGAGGAATTTCGACAGATAACTAAACTACCTATCGGAACCTGTGGTGATACCCAAGCGGATATAAGGTTTGAACTTTCTTACATTTTTCGTTTTTTTTTTTAGCAATGCTGTTAATTTTTTCTGATAACTACTTCTTTGGACTCAGGTAAGAGCTCAAAAATGTATATTTTCGGTGAAAACTCGATATCGAAAATTTAACATAATCGCAATAATTACCCAACAGGAAGAGAAAATAAAAAGCAAGTTAGTTATATATAGACCCCGCAAGGGGTAACTGTTGCAGGCAGTTACTTGGGGAATAACGCCCCCACGGGTTACCACAGTTCAGTACACCTTGCACACTCACCAGAACAGTACACAAACACACAACACAATTACACAAGCACATTTACAGTACAAACTTTAGGGCAACCTTCCCTAAAGCCTGAAAGGGGAGCTGGTCTAGCAGCTCTGAGGAAGCAGCCCTTCCACTAGACTCGGGTGCTGAGGGCTAATCACCCGCACACCTTAAATTATCTGATTACGAAACCTCAACAAAAAGTAAAAGCTGGATTGACTCAACGGAAACGACCAACGGACCTTCAAAAGGAAATTAAAATTGGAACATGGAATGTTTTAAGTTTATACCGACCCGGGGCACTACGTATGCTCCTAGATACATTGGACGATTACTCTGTAGACATTGCTGCTATCCAAGAGATCCGATGGACTGGTCAAGGAATAATGGAAAAGAGAAAGCATACGATCTACTACAGCTGTCATGACAAACTGCACTCTTTCGGAACCGGATTTGTTGTCACAGGTGAAATGAGGGAGATGGTGATTGGATTTAAGGCCATAAACCCAAGGATTTGCATGCTAAGAATTAAAATGAAGTTTTTTAATTATAGTATTCTCAGTGTACATGCCCCAACAGAAGTGACCGACGAAGCTGAGAAAGATAGCTTCTACGAGGATTTAGAGAGTGCGGTTTCAGGGTGTCCGAAAGCGGATGTTAAGATTATAGTTGGTGATCTCAACGCTAAGGTAGGAAAGGAGACCATTTATCGACCCACGATAGGAAAGTATGGTTTGCATAATGAAAGTAATGATAATGGGTGCAGGTTAATTAATTTTGCTGCCTCTCAGGACATGATAATTGGTAGTACGCTCTTCCCTCATAAAAACATTCATTTAGAGACTTGGAGACCCCCTGATGGAAACACACGTAATCAAAGTGACCATGTTATGGTGAGCGCTAGACATAGATCAAATTTGTTAAATGTAAGATCTTACCGTGGAGCTAATATTGACTCGGATCACTTCTTAGTAACTGCCCAGTTTAGAGCCCGAATCAGCAATCATAAAAAAGTGCTGGGCCAGAAGGAAGTAAAATTTGATATTAATAAGTTAAAAATAGAACAGTACTGTGAAAAGTATAGGAGGGCTTTGGATTCTAAACTAAGAGCTGCAGAACCAGCTAGAGACACGTCTGTTAATGAGAAGTGGGCAAACTGTGAAGCTATTATAAAACAGACAGCAGAAGAGATATTGGGTTTCCAGAAAAATAAGAAAAGAGAGGAATGGTTTGATGAGGAGTGCCGTCGGGCGACGAAGGTAAAAAATGATGCATATAAGAGAATGATTGATAGAAAGTCGACTCGCAGGTCTAGAGAGGAATATGTTTGTAAAAGAAGAGAAGAAAAGAGGTTGCATAGGAGGAAGAAAAGAGAGTGGATGAAGATGAAAATGATGGAAGTAGAGGAATGCAAGAAAACCAATGAAATAAGAAGTTTTTTCCAAAAAGTGAATGAGGGAAGAAAGCCGTTTAAGCCGAGAATAAGTGCCTGTAAAGATAAGGATGGTGCAATCATATCAGAAAAAGCGAAAATTATGGAAAGATGGGTTGGTCATTTTGATGAGCTCCTTAATGTAAATATACCTGAAGATGCTGATGCGAGAGAGGTGATTAACTTGACTGCTGAAGACCTAATTGAACCACCTGATGAAGATGATATCGAGGCAGCCATAGAGCAGCTAAGAAATAACAAAGCACCCGGTGGTGATGGAATACCTGCAGAATTATTCAAGCACTGTGATAATAGCCTCATTAAGTTCCTGCAGGAGTTGATTCTTCAGATTTGGTCGGAGGAGAAGCTGCCAGATGAATGGAATAAGGGTGTTATTTGCGTGCTCCATAAGAAGGGTGACCAATTGGAATGTCGCAATTATAGAGGAATAACATTGCTGAATTGCGCGTATAAGATACTCTCCAACATTTTATACAAGAAACTCCTTCCATTTGTTGAAAGAGAAGTCGGACCATACCAGTGTGGTTTCCGCCGAGGAAAGGGGACAGTGGACCAAATATTTACCCTGCGCCAGATCCTTGAGAAATGTAGGGAGTACAAAGTGCAAACTCACCATCTATTCATTGATTTTGAAGCAGCTTACGATAGTGTAGATCGGAGGAAATTGTACAAAGCAATGCTGGAAATGAATATCCCAAAAAAGCTGGTCAGCATGGTGTCACTGTTAATGGCAGATGTCCAGAGTGCCGTTCGCATTCAAGGGGATCTATCAGAGACATTTCAGGCGAAGAATGGTCTGAGGCAAGGAGATGCTCTGTCTTGCTTGCTATTTAATTTGGCATTGGAGAAAGTAGTGCGAGATGCCGGGATCCAGACTACTGGCACAATTTTTAATAAGCTAGTGCAAATATTGGCATACGCGGACGACATAGATGTGATTGCGAGGTCCCGGAGAGCCTTGGAAGAAGCATTTATAAAGTTAACATCCGCGGCCCAAAACATTGGACTTCGAATAAACCAAGGCAAGACCAAATACTTGTACACCGGAGGCACCAACTCAGCGGAAATAGAAGTAGGGCAATACACGTTTGAAAAAGTGCAGTCTTTTGTGTATCTCGGATCATTAATTAATGCCGACCATGACACCTCATTAGAAGTGAAAAGAAGGATAACACTGGCCAATAGAAGTTACTTTGGACTTCAAAAGTATCTAAAAAGTAACCTTATTTCAAGGAAAACAAAGACCACCCTGTACAAAACACTCATCCGTCCTGTGTTAACATACAGTTCCGAAACCTGGGTCCTTACAAAAAAAGATGAAGAAAATCTCCTTGTATTTGAGAGAAAGGTGCTCAGAAGGATTTTTGGAGCAATTAATGAAAATGGAACGTGGAGAAGGAGGACCAACCAGGAGCTGGTGAATTTGTATAGTGAGCCCAACGTGATTAAAATAATAAGATTGGGAAGACTACGTTGGGCCGGACATGTTGTGAGGATGGAAGGAGAAAATATTGCAGCCAAGATTCAAAAGGAAAATATAACAGGGACAAGGCGAGTAGGGAGGCCCAGGCTGAGGTGGGGGGACGAAGTAAAAAGAGATGCACTCTCAATGTTAGGCGTAGCTAATTGGAAAGCAGCAGCACAGGATAGAGAAAACTGGCGAAAGCTTCTAGAAGAGGAGGCCAAGGCTCACTAGTGGGCTGTAGAGCAATTGATGATGATGAGTTATATATAGAATTCATAATTAATTATATCAATATTTACTCTTGAAGTGACACGATTCCTATAAAGAAAAATAGCTGATCAACTTCTTCTTATTTGAGTTTTTTTTTTATAAGTTACACAATATTGCCATTAACAAGTATAAGAAAAATATTTAGACATTAAAGGGGAAAAATTAAATACATAAAAAACATTTCTAAAATCAACATCATTAAATATTTTTGAAAAGATATTCCTTATTGAAATAATAATACTAAAAAAAAGAGAGAAAACAAAAAAAACTAATTTGAGAAAACTAATAAGAAATCATAATTTGTTTAAAAAGTTGTTCTATGTGTTTTAAAAAGTTGTGAAATCATAATATTAATAAAAACGTGAACACTATTTATTTATTTTTTAAAAATCTCATGAAAGAACTGTGAAAAACGCCCACAAAGCAGCAGTGTGATAAGAATTTGTTAAACAAAGAAGACTGGCTGATTCAGAAATTTTCTTAAAATAAATAAATACAACAGGAACTTCCTTGGCATGGAATAGGTTTCACATTTATTGGCTGGTAAATTAGTCTAAGAGAAGATAATAATATGTAGAAACATGTAAGTCAAGGCTCTGCCATATAAGTTCCCTTATTGTGTACTAGTTGCGGTTTATATAAGTCACGTTTAATGGAAATATATTGTCGATCAATAAAAACAACAAGCTTAGTAGTGTGCCAAGGAAGTAATTATTTCGCAAAGGGGATTAATGCTTATACAGCATTATATTAAGTTTAAGCGAAACTAAAAGTGTTAAAAACTGTACACACGTAAAAGTTTTAAAATTATTAAGTAAACATGGTATTAGTATTCACCTTATAATTAAAACTAATTACTGAAAACTAAAATAGAGATAAAATTTAATTGGTAGAACTTTATGAATAATAAGATGCTAACTTTAATTAATGTCAACATGGAATTTTTCTTATAAAATGCAAAAAAAACTAAAATATGCTCTCCATGAAAAAAAAAAAAAAAACCTGGTGTGAAACACTCACACAACTTTCTCTTACTCCAGTTCTCAAAATTATAATTGACAAATTTTATAGTTTACTACCAAATTTAATGAAATTCGTCGAAAACTGAAAAAAAAACAGGTTAATAAAAGCGCACTTCCGACTTACAAATTGTCTTAAAACTTGGAATTTTGGCCATCTATTTATTTCTAATTAATTTTGTTTGAATGACAGAATTGTATGATAGCATTTTAGAGGAAGCTGTTACCCCACCCCTCCCCCGAAAGTGCCCTTAAATGAATTTTCCCAGAGAAATATTTTAAATAAAAATGTAGATCTTTGTATGTTTAGTTTATATACGAAGTTTTTAATTCTAGTTAACATTATTTAGATGACAGAAATGTTAATAAATTGAAATATCAGTTGAAAACCTAACCCCACCCTTCCCCCAGAATTGCCCTTAAATGAATTTTCCCGGAGAAATTTTTCAAATAAAAGTTGTAGCACTTTTTATGTGTAGTTGATATATCAAGTTTAAAGAAAATCGTCGGAGCCATTTTTGAGAAAATCGGAAAAACTAAAAAAAAACAACAACTAGTAAAGTGGTACTTCCAGTTGAGGAATTTTGACAGATAACGTACTGTCAGATCCCATGGTGATACCTAAACGTAATATCAAGCTTCAACTTTCTACGGTTTTTCGTTTTTGAGCTATGCTGTTCAAATACACACACACATACACACACACACACACACACAACACACACCATTTGCTAAAAACCACCTTTTTGGACTCAGGGGACCTCAAAGCGGATATTTCCGGTGAAAACTCGATATTGAAAATTTGACACGATTACAATACTTCCTCTTACTAGGAGTAAGAGAAAGTAAAAATAAATATTATATAAATAAATTAAGACATTTTTTGTCATTTGATCTTATTGATGAAATTTTGCAATCGTCAGATTTTTCAAGTTTACATCAGAAATAAAAGTTCTAAGATCCGACATGTAAGATTTAGTTCGAAGTACTCAGTTTTTTTTTTAATCTCTGCGAGGTTCTTGAAAAGGCTGCAATACTTTTTCCGAACCTCACATATACGTAAGACTTAACACTATAATTTAAAACGTTTTCCATTTTGGACTTCTGTTACTGTAATATTATACTTCTTCCTAAAGTGTAATTGGAAAAATTATCGATTAAAAAGCCTCTTAAAAGATTACTAAAAATCTGGTCTAAAACGCCCGCACGAGTTTTTCTTAAGCCTCGTTCACACTTTTCAAGAACTTGAATTCCACTCCATAATTGTTGTGGGATACAACTTATATACAAATTTTGTCAATGATATATTTATATATAAAAGTCTGTACTTAAGCTAGTTTAGACTCGTTATATTTAGGCATGTAAAGAACCCATATTTAAGTATACATGCGTGAGTGGATATAGCGGGTGTGAATTATGAAAGGTGAAATGCGAAATGTGTTTTTTGTTATCAAACAACCTGCTTATATAGATTGATTGTTTAACAAAATATTATTTATTTATCTATACTATCTTACGATCATTCAGCTCGTATTTTATCATTTCATGTCAGTAATTATTTCACAGTAGCCCACGGCTGACAGTGTTATTTTTCGCGCTGTTATAAATAAACAAATATAATAGTAAGACAGTATGGATAATTAATTATAAAGTTAATCTCCTTCAAAAAACGGAGTTTAAGTTATACGCCCCCACGTGTTGGATGTTTCCACTTTTAATGGGTACAATATGCCCCCTTTAAAGACCGAAACATGTGTTTTTTCCCACTCAGGTACCATCACCCTCGTAACCTAGTTAGGACCTAACAAAACATTTAAAGACCACACAGTGTATCAACTAAATTTGGTCTGTGCAAATCTATGTTATAAGACTAGTTTGACAAAAAGCATCCTGATGAAGGGCGAACGCCCAAAACAGGTAGATGACCACTAAAAGAAGCAGGCTATCACGGAAAATATCTCTGATGAATTCAACTCACTGGCATTCAAGTTGTGCTTCAGTCAATTCAAGTTATTGTGTTTTCAAGTAAGACAAAATGGTGTCGATGGAAGTTGTTCAAATAGGGATTTCTGTAGTAGTAAGCCCCCTTGCCAGAAAACTGATAAATATATTGAAGAAATAACGGAAGAAACATAGGTCAGTATGGCTTAGGGATGGGCAACTTCCCTTGCATTTATGTCATGATACTTTGCACTCTTTACCTTCCATAGGAGTTCGTGAATTTCATACACCTCCAAAAACTAAAGTATTTCCTAATTTCTCCATTTAATCATTGTTTCCTAGTGTTTTTTAGTTGGCAATTTCCAATACACAACAAAAAAAACTATCGGCTTATTAATTTACCGCATCTAAAAAAAACAGCTGTTAACCTGAATTCGCAGTTTTGTTTTCGTTGAATTTAAGTTTTCAAATGAGATTCATACTTTCCAAGTTGTTTCAAGTATCCTTTCAAGCATGTTTCAAGTCAAGTAAAAAGTAGCAACAAGCATGTTTCAAGTCAGGTTCACTTGAAACTTGAAGGCATGCTGTGTTACTTGACTTGAGAACTCAACTTAAACCACACCGTTCACACCTTTCAATTTCATCAAATCAAGGCACTTGATTCAAGCTACTTGCAAAGTGTGATCGAGGCTTTAGTGCAGAGTTTACAAAATTCTAATTTGACTATAGTTAGTATACCGAATTAATGAAATTTTGTCGGTGTTTTTATGGAGAAAAATCGCAAAAACCGAAAAAACTGTTCAGTAAAAATGCACTTCCGGTTTACTAATTTTCCTGAAACTCGGAATTGGCATCAACTGAGTTGGCTGATGTATAATCAACTGAGATGATAGCACTTTAGAGAAAAACATAACTCTCCCCCTTACCCTAAAATGAATTTTCCCGGAGAAATGTTGCAAATAAAAGTTGTAGCTCTTTATATGTGTAGTTTACATTCTTAATTTTATATATTTTTTTAATAAAAACGCACTTCCGGACATGCGATTTACTTCAAACTCAGAATTTCAACAACATATTTAAGTTTAATTAATATTATTTAGGAAGATAGAATTATTGTAATAAACTAAAATAAGCACTTTCGAGGAAAACCTAACCCCCCTAAACCCTCCCACAAAAGTGCTCTTAAATGAATTTTCCCCCCGGGAGAAATGTTTCAAAAAATAAAAGTTGTAGCTCTTTGTATGTATAGTTGATATATATAAAGTTTTAAGAAAATTGTTGGAGCCATTTTTCATGAAAAATCACAAAAATTGAAAAAAAAAAAAAAAACCATTCAGTAAAGTGGTATACTTCCGGTTGAACGATTATTACGAAACATTATTCTCAGGTATTCCTAGTAGCACTTTCAACGAAATATAATGTGTTTGCACATTCTACAATTTTTCGTTTTTGAGATATGCTCTCCCACACACGCAGACCAATTACTAAAAACCATGTTTTTTTTGGACTCAGAGGAACTCAAAAAAGGATACTTCCGGTGAAATACTCGATATTGAAAATTCTACAAGATTACAATACTTCCTCCAACTAAACAGTAAGATAAAGTAAAAATTCTTAGCTGAAGAAAAATTTGCTATTTAGAACTTTATATTTTTACTTTCTCTTACTCCTAGTAATTACTTTCTCTTACTCCTAGTAATTACTTTCTCTTACTCCTAGTAATTACTTTCTCTTACTCCTAGTAATTACTTTCTCTTACTCCTAGTAAGAGGAAGTATTGTAATCGTGTCAAATTTTCGATAACGAGTTTTCACCAGAAATATCCGTTTTGAGGTCCCCTGAGTCCAAAAAAGTGGTTTTTAGCAAATGGTCTGTGTGTATGTGTGTCCGTGTGTATGTATGTATGTATGTGAACAGCATAGCTCAAAAACGAAAAATCGTAGAAAGTTGAAATTTGATATTCCGTTTAGAGGTCACCATGGGATCTGACTGTACGTTATCTCTAAAAATTCCTCAACCGGAAGTACCACTTTACTAGTTGATTTTTTACTTTTTTGCGATTTTCTCAAAATGGCTCGACGATTTTCTTTAAACTTAAACATCAACCATACATACAAAGAGCTACAACTTTTATTAGAAACATTTCTCCAGGAAAAATGCAATGAAGGGCACTTTTGGGGGAGGGGTGGGGGTTAGGTTTCCATGTAAAGTGCTATTTCAGTTTATTAGGACAATTTGCCCTCTAAATAATGTAATTAAAATTAAATGTGTTGTTGAATTCCGAGTTTGAAAAAAATCGGATAACCGGAAGTGCGTTTACTTTACCACTTTACTAAATGATTTATTCACTTTTTCGCAATTTTCTCAAAAATGGCTCTGACGATTTTTTTGAAACTTCGTATATAAACTAAACATGCAAAGATCTAAAACTTTTATCTAAAACATTTCTCTGGGAAATTTCTTTT
The DNA here is from genome assembly GCA_011037195.1 of Triatoma infestans. Classification (NCBI taxonomy): domain Eukaryota; kingdom Metazoa; phylum Arthropoda; class Insecta; order Hemiptera; family Reduviidae; genus Triatoma; species Triatoma infestans. Next base: position 68,801 of record JAAEAF010004513.1, on the reverse strand, counting down.
AAGAGCACTTTTAGGGGAGGGGTGGGGTTAGATTTTCATCAAAGTGCTATCCTAGTTCATTATACAATTCTATCATCTTTCAAACATAATTAGTTAGAAATAAATAGATGGCTGAAATTCCGAGTTTCAAGAAAATTAGTAAACCGGAAGTGCACTTTTATTGAACAGTTTTTTCAGTTTTCGAGGAATTTCATTAAATTTGGTATACAAACTATAAAATTTGTCAATTATCATTTTGAGAACTGGAGTAAGAGAAAGTTGTGTGAGTGTTTCACACCAGATTTTTTTAATAGAATAATTGTTTTGAGTATTTAATACGATTTTCAATGCAGCAAAGAAATATCACTTTTTGGAATTCAGTCTGTAATAGAAAATCAATCCCATGTTGGCATTACTTTTAATAATTAATAACTAATTTTTCAATCAAAATCTGAAAATATAAATAAATAAATAAACTTGTATATATAATGAATTAAAGAATTGCTATATCATTCGTTTTGTCAATTAGTATGTACAAATATATTTGTAAAGTATTAGTAAATAGAATTCATCACTCAATTTGGAATATAAAATTTAAATAAATAAAAACATACACACTGACGAATTTACATATATTGATATTAATGAAGTAGACGGTTGTTAGTGTAACATAAAAACTTGTTATTTATATTGGGGAGGTGTTAATCATACGTTTAGTTTGTCACGCGCACGCATGCACGTATTTTACATACATAGGCGCGCGCACACACCAGACACACAAACACACACATATATATAAATGTTTGCAGAAAATGCGCCTTCACGTTTCTTTACAAATTATACACACACATACAAATTTAATATCATTCAAATAACTCTATAAAGTGTGTGTGTGTGTGTGTGTGTGTGTGTGTGTGTGTTTTAAAATACTTTTTCCAACTAAAGATACCAATTCCCCACTTCTTTAAAATTAAAAATTCTTTTAATTTTGTACAACTAAAACTATGGTCAATAAAAGAAAGTATAAAAAAGGACGGAGACAATTTCACGTTTTTAATAACTGCACTTATGAAAGCAAAGTTATCGATTTTTTTTTGTTTTCGGCAAAAAATGTTAAATATAAAAGTGACGAGTTTATATCTATGCAGTTCGTATTTATTCCAAGTTTAAATGATAATTGTTGTAGCCATTTTCGACATATATTGTACTGAAGTGGTATCAATTTCTCCGGGAAATGTTTAAATAAAAAATAATACGTAATTATGTGTGTAAATAGTATATACAAAAGTTTAAAGAAAAAAACTTTGAAGATGTTTTCGAGAAAATCGCGAGAAACTAAAAAAAAAGATTCAGTAAAGTGGCATTTCCGGTTAATGGATTTTGCCCCCGAAACTTTGAGGTGATACCAAAATTTGAACTTTCTCATACACATAGACCATTCGTATAGAAAAAAAAAAATATCTGGTGTGAAACACACACAACTTTCTCTTACTCCAGTTTTCAAAAATTATAAGTGACAAATTTTATAGTTTGTGTACCAAATTTAATGAAATTCGTCGAAAAATGAAAAAACTGTTCAATAAAAGCGCACTTCCGGTTTACAAATTTCCTTGAAACTCGGAATCTTGGCCATCTATTTATTTCTAATTAATTTTCTTTGGGTGATAGAATTGTATAATCAACTATATGATAGCATTATAGAGAAAAACATAACCCCACCCCTCCCATAAAAGAATTTTTCCCAGAGAAATGTTTTAAATAAAAGTTGTAGATCTTTGTATGTTTAGTTTATATAGGAAGTTTCAAGAAAATCGCCGGAGCCATTTTTGAGTTAATTGCGAAAAAGTGAATAAAATCATTTAGTAAAGTAGTAAAGTAAACCACACTTCCGGTTATCCGATCTTTTTCAAACTCGGAATTTCAACAACATATTTAATTCTAATTAACATTATTTAGCCTATAGAATTGTTTAATAAACAGAAATAGCACTTTAGATGAAAACCTAACCCCGGCGCTCTCCCAGAAGTGCCCTTAAATGAATTTTCCCGGAGAAATGTTTCAAATAAAAGTTGTAGCTGTTAGTATGTGTAGTTGATATACCAAATTTGAAGAAAATCGTTGGAGCCATTTTTGAGAAAATCGCAAAAAAAGTAAAAAAACCAACTAGTTAAGTTGTACTTCCGGTTGAGGAATTTTGACAGATAACGAACTGTCAGATCCCATGGTGATAACTAAACGGAATATCAAGTTTAAACTTTCTAAGATTTTTCATTTTTGAGCTATGCTGTTCACATACACACACTCTCACACAAAGACCATTAAAACTACTTTTTTGGACTCAGGGGACCTCAAAGCGGATATTTCCAGTGAAAACTCGATATGGAAAATTTGACACGATTACAATATTTCCTCTTACTAGGAGTAAGAGAAAGTAAAAAAAAAAGAAGTTTTTTCTCAGTCAGGGAACTCCACAACAACTATTTCCGGTGAAAATTCAATTTCAAAAATTTGACACATTTCGTAATACTTCCTGTTAGTGAGTAAAAGTAACAGAGATATGAAGAGAAAAGTTAGAGTGCTATTTAAGGATTGGGGGGGGGGGATTTTAAGTGATTAACCATGAGTAAATTTTCAATTAATTGCGCCTTTCCGAACGGAATCGAAACAAGCGAAAACTATCGGATATTTATCAAATATAATGGGGCAGTCAAATAACTGAAAACATGCCTATTTATGCCTAAGAAGATGACCTATGCGTCATATCCTTGCATCCGGTTTTATATTATTAATACTGGAAAACAGAATTGAATAAATCGATATTTTTTTTTTACTGCCAACCGTCCACTAAAAGCATATTCAGGTAATAAAATTGAAAACTCTTAAGTGCACACTTGAACACAAAAGAAAGGTTTTACACTTTAGTGGAAAAGAAGCAAGAATGTTTGTTATCAAAAGAATTTCTAAGCTTTCTTCACCAGAAAAGTTTTACGTGCCCCAAGTCTTCCATCAGACTAATGTTACAGAAAACATATTCCCTCAACATAAAAGTTTATTCAAATGAAGTCATGTGTAAAAATGTAAGGCAAATCGTTTCCATTCATCCAACAGTGTGAATTCTTTCACTTGAGAATGTTTTCATTTCTTTGATGAAGTAAAAATTCTGTCTCTATAAAGATAGCGTCTTAATATGTGTTTTTCTCTCTTTCTTCTTCTATTTGTATTTGTTTTTGTTTTTTTAGTTCTTTTTTAATAAAAAATGGAATATATTATGGGTCTATGGTAATTACATTCAGCAGGGTAAAATAGTAAGTTAGGTTAATTTTTAAATAGTGACAAAATGCATATTACTAAATTTTATTAACCTTAAAACAGGTGAAAAAATCTGGTGTAAAACACACACACAACTTTCTCTTACTCCAAGATTTCAAAACTGTAATTGACAGACTTTATACTTAGTAGCCAAACTTAATGAAATTCGTCAGAGATTTTATAGAGAAAGCAGCAAAAACTGAAAAAACTATTCGAGTCCAGCTGTGCTGCCCTTAGATTTTTTCTTCCTAGGAGCCTCTACAGCTCATTGTCCGGTGATGGACAGTGTTGTCTGTAACGAGAGGACACTGTCCGGGAGGCCGGTAGTGCATAGAGAAGGCTCCGGGGCGCCAATAACCAGAGATGTTGACGCGCCTTAAATTAAAAAACCAAAAAAAAACGTTTTCTGGTGTTGGTGCTAGGATCCACCTCTGTAGCTACTGCCAAAAGTGCTAGTCTAAATAGAGAGGACATCCTGGATTAGGCTTAATTTCCAAGCCTCATTTCATCCTTTCGAATTTTTTTTAACCAGGTCTTTGCAGCCTGTAAATCTGTTCCGAGACTTCCCAGTCTACTTCATTACTTTCGGAAGCAGCGTTTGTGGCAGTAGACTTTTTTTTTAAAGAAGGACACGCAAAATCGCCTGAATTTCCAATGGGCCCATATCTATCTCAAGAAAACCGGGTCTAGAATAAATATCCAGAACCGGGTCTAATCCATCTAAGATGCAACGAACTTCCGAACAAACCGGACAATAACCTTACGGGGAAGTAGCCTGTCTGTGAAACAGGGGTTAACAGACATCCTGTTCCGACCAAAGATCCTGAACCTAATTTTGTCACAACCCAGGAAATCTGTCGTAAAATGAATGGGTGTTTCCTCCTCTGTCTCACAGGCTCTACAAAATGGATCCACCATGAGCCCCATTACGTAGAGATGTCTCCTTGAACCACAATGTCCAGTAAAGGATCCAAGCAGATGCCTGAGAGAGTTGCCAGTGAAAGTCACAGCAACGTCTCACTAATAATAGCCCTGTCAGGACACCCGATGAGCATTTCGGACTGCCGACAACCAACTGTGCCCATCCATAAAGATGAATGCTGTGAAGATATCCATGATTGGAAGCCTGGCAAACAAGTGCCAGAAGACATGCCAACAGCAGACTCGGGACCGATGAAAGGGAGAGAGGCGCTTACTTTGGCAAACTTATCCATCTCCTAATTCCCATATGACCTGGAACCCAGACTAGAAGCACATCCTTCAGAGAAGAAAGCTCTTCCGGTCTTTTAGAACATTTCTAACATCAACCTGGAAGTGAAGACACATTTACTAAGCGTCTTCAGCGCAGCTTGGCTGTCCGAGCAAATTCAAACACCTTTTAAGTTAGTGTTACGTACCCTCCATCCAAGATACATAAAGAATAGCATAAAGCACAGTCTGGAAGACTGTGGTCCATTCAACACAAGAGATACTGCCAAATGGTCTCCGGTTAGCTCCAGACCTACCATCCGTTATGGAGGTAATTATCAATTATCACACCAGACGGACTCAATCTTAACCAATCTTCCCTAGAAGATAACCTGACACTGTAAGAATGCTCGAAAATAAAAGTCTTCAACATTCTATCGATAGATTCAACTAGATAATTTCTTAAAAACGCTCCCAAATCGCATAGATATCTCCATAAACTGATATAAGCATAAACTGAAAATAAAAAGAGGTATCTATCTAATAAGAAACTTTTAAGTAAACTAGTGTTTTAATAAAGTAACTTTTCGTAAGGCATTGTTGAGGATTAAGAGAAAAAAAGATGCACAGTATTTGTGTTACACGTAATTAAGTGATTACATTATAATCCAGCAGACATCTAAAATATATTAATGAAGAAAAAACCCAATTACCGAAAATCTGATAAGTCCATAAGAGAATATAATAAATTTTGATTTGTATAAACATCTATTTCATGTTGTGGTCTACTTAAACAACATTAATAACTAGCAACATGAAATCATAAAAGCCAGTCTGAGATAATTATTATTTTAAGATACAATTAAAGTGAATATAATTACTGTATTAATGAATATGAATGTTATTTACTAGCTGGTGAATTATACATACCACGCGGACTATGATAAGAAGTGACCAAACAAAAATAATAAACACTAATGTTGGCAATAAAGAGCAGAACATAAAATAAACATTATTAGTCATTAAAAACCGTTGACCACTATCATCAGATAAATAATAGTGGATGGAGGTTTACTGTAATAAAATGAAAACCAACTTCTCTTCCCCCCAACCCACCTTCAATGAAATATCAACTTGAATATATAAAAAGAAATGAAAAAATAAATATGCATTATAAATTACGAGTAAAGTTTTTATATACTAGTTCTATATATGTACTATTTTTGCTGACTTTTAATAGCAATTCCACTATTTATTATAAAAGAATTCATACATTAAACATATTTAAGAATCATAAAGTTTAACAATAAAATAATTATTATTATTTTCTTATAATTTACATGTTCATTAGTATTCTATGCAGTAATTAACTGTAATAATCTTATATGAATATTTATTACATAGTATTTAAATAAAGTTTGTTTTTATTTTTTTACTTTCAAATTTTTGAAATTGAATTTTAACCGGAAATACATGTTTTGAGGTCCCCTGAGTCCAAAAAAGTGGTTTTTTAGCAAATGGTCTGTGTGTGTGTGAGAACAGCATAGCTCAAAAACGAAAAACCGCAGAAAGTTAAAACTTGATATTCCGTTTAGGTTATCACCATGGGATCTGACTGTACGTTATCTGTCAAAATTCCTTCAACCGGAAGTACCATTTACTAGTTTTTGTTTTTTTTTTTACTTTTTTGCGTTTTTCTCAAAAATAGCTCCGACGATTTTCTTTAAACATCTTACATAAACTAAACATACAAGGGACCTATAACTTTTATTTAAAACATTTCTCTGGGAAAATTCATTTAAGGGCAACTTTTAGGGGAGGGTTAGGGTTCTGTTTTTCTCTAAAGTGCTATCATAGTTGATTATAGAATTCTATCATTCAAACAAAATTAATTAGAAATAAATAGATGGGCAAAATTCCGAGTTTCAAGAAAATTAGTAAACCGGAAGTGCGTTTTTATTGAACAGTTTTTTTCATTTTACGACGAATTTCATTAAATTTGGTGCACAAATTATAAAATTTACTAGTATTTTGACAATTTACTAGAAATTTACTCCCGGTTGAGGAATTTTGACAGTTAACGTACTGTCAGATCCCACATGGTGACACCTAAACGGAATATCAAGTTTCAACTTTCTACACACAGACCAACTGCTAAAAACCACTTTTTTGGAGCTCAAAAGGGGATATTTCCGGTGAAAATTCGATACCGAAAATTTGACACGATTACAATACTTTCTCTTACTAGGAATAAGAGAAAGAAAACAGCATCAAATAAAACTAAAATGAATAAAGGACTCAAAGTAAAATTAATTGTAAAAACAATAATAATAATAATAATAATAATAGCAGTAATACAAGTATTCAAATAAATGGGCAATTGCAATAAAAGGTACATTGCAATAATAAATTTACATTGCAATAAAAGGTATTGTGTAGTTCTGTAGGAAGAGTTAGTAAATCCATAATTTTACCGTTAATATAACATTTGTATTCAGTAAATTAAATAAAACTTTCTTCTACATCAAAGTTATATTTTATATTTATAAACTAATGTTATTTATTTGAAAATATATCATGCCATTTATAACAATCAAAATCAAAAAGGCTAAATGTCCTAGATTTCAGTTTGTCAGAAATCTATTTCAGTTTGTTATATTTTTAATGAAAATGCATAACAGAAATAATATAAAAGATTTATTATATCTGTGCAGATGGCATTTCAAATTATAGAAAATCATTATAATTGTTTTCAAGTAAATTTCATCAAATATAGAAGGCACCTATTCTGTGAATCAAATTTCCATGGAAACCCAAACTTGATATTCCATTTACGTGCGCCCGCCGCGTTCTGACAATAAGGTTTAGACAATTTTCTTGAAAATGGCTCCAACCCATATGGGATTCCATTTAGATATTATATTACAAATTTTATTTGAAAAGAGTAGAGTGAGAGAACAGAAATAGCCAAGTTAGAGTGAGAAGTCTAACTTGTCACGGGAAAAGTAGACTGTTTTGCATTGGTTGACACTTCGTAGGACTAATTTTATATACGAAATCCTTAGAAAGAAAATTGGTGGAGCTTGTTCCCCAAACTTGTAGGTAGCTGATGGAATCACTCACAAAAACGATCAGGTGCGCTGTGGTTTACTTATGGTGGCGCTGCCGTGCGATATGATAGGAAGCTGTGATAAGCCATCACGCTTCTAAAATACCACTTAAACAATTCCAACAGTTTCAAATTACCAGAATAGGCAAAATTAACACCGCCTTATGGACCAAATTTAATGAAATTCGTCGAAAACTGAAAAAAACTGTTCAGTAAAAAGCGCATTTTCGGTTTACTAATTTTCTTAAAACTCGGAATTTTGGCCATCTATTTATTTTCTAATTAATTTTCTTTGGATGATAGAATTGTATAATCAACTATGATAGTACTTAAGAAAAAAAACATAACCCCGCCCCCTCCCCTAAAAGTGCCCTTAAATGAATTTTCCCAGACAAATGTTTTAAGTAAAAGTTGTAGATCTTTGTATGTTTAGTTTATATATGAAGTTTCAAGAAAATCGTCGGAGCGAATTTTGAGAAAAACTCCAAAAAGTAAAAAAACCAATTGTAAAGTGGTACTTTCGGTTGAGGAATTTTGACAGATAACCTACTGTCAAATATATGGTGATACCCAAACGGAATATAAAGTTTCAACAAGTTTTGAGGTTTTTCGCTATGCTGTATACACACACACACACACACACACACACACACACACACAGAGGCCATTTGCTAAAAACCACTTTTTTGAACTCAGGGGGACTCAAAACGGATATTTCCGGTGAAAACTCAATCGAAAATTTGACACGATTACAATAGTTCAAAATGAAGTTAAGCAAATCCATTCTTAATTTATGTTTCTGGTTAAAATTAAAAACGTATTAGGAGATAATCTGGGGCTAAAAAGTTCCATCCCAAAAAGTGTCACTAAAATTTGGACCATCTCTGGGTTTTCACTGGTTTTGCGGCACTGCCAACACATATGATATAATAAGTACAATGGATTGCCTGCAGCCAAAATCATATGGCACTCCACCCGCTGCTAAATCATTCAACACGTCAAATGAAACAGGAACAAAACTTGTTTGCGACTGATCAAAGCTTGGATAACGCTGGGCCATTTTTGATAACATTCAATCCAATTGTTGGCAACTAAGTTCGCAAATTCAATGAAAGTACATCGGTAATGAATTACTCCTTTATAATTCCAGAAAACCCATAACATCAAGTTTTTCTCAAACTACAATCTTGCACCAACTGAAAATGCTAAGACTTTGTCTCAGGATTTCGCCGGTAAATCCACTTTTCATTACATATTACTATGCTTCTGTAGAAGAGTATGTCAGATATTTTTTTTTTTAAGAGAAACTAGGCAAGTATCCATTCTCCAGGCGGTCTGTTGAGATGTATGTTCATGTACACTATCCTACACCTCCTTTTTACTGTTACCATAGCATGAAGATAGCGACTAACGGTGTCTTTAGACACTACCAGTTCCGCAGCAATTGCACGAAAGCTTGTGGTTGGATTTGACGCGATAGCTTCCCATATAGCCTCAACGTCATATGATGACCGTCCTGAGCTAACCCTTTCTTTCTAAGGATGTATCACCAGTATTAAATTTTTGAAATCAACGTCAAGCAGTACGCAATCAAAGTGTATCATCCCTTTCGAATGAATTCACATAGTGCACGTGTAGCAGCTGTACATGCTACTTTCCAAGTAGTGACGTAAAATTACTAATATTTGTTAGACGCAGTTATGGTTTTCTAAAAAAAAAAAAAATAGATCACAATTGACCTAGTTATTTCAAAGGGACATGATATGTTCAGAAACACACGCTACACGATCAAAAGATTAATATAATATCATTTTTGTAAACAAAAGATATATGAGTAATGGAATATAAAGTCCATGGAAACTTCTTTTTATAAACCAAAAGTTTTATCCATTATTGTAAAAATTTAACTGAAAGTTTTTAACCAAATAAATAAATTGATCAAGAATTGATTATGGAAAATAAATAAAATAAAACAATTATTTAAAATGAACCAAACAGCAGGGAGAATGTTTGAATTTTTATAACACGAAATATCTTTTGTTATATTATTTGTGTATCGTGCAGACAGTTGATTGCATGAAACTATACCATATTGTTTTTTTTTTTTTTTTTTTTTTTTTTTTTTTTTTTTGTTTTTTTTACGAATTTGTTCACTAGTGAGAAAATAATAAAATTTATATGTATATAGAAACAATAAACGACGTAAATGAAGTTATTTTTCTATAAACAATGTAAACTAAAACATACAATCGCGGGGCCCCGAAGGGGAAAATTGTTTTATTTTTATTATTTTTATAAAAAGGTGTTTTTTTATTTCGTTTCTTTTGTTAACTAACAAGAAAAATGTAAAATAAGTAAAACAACCCTTATTTAAATAATTTAAAACATGATCTAATATAATAAATAAATTTTAACTACTACAATGATTATTCTAATAAAAGATATTTATTTATTTATTTATTTTTTGCTAAATAATATTTATTGTTTCTAATAATACAGTGGAAGTATTCCTTAATTACACTTATTCCCAAACCGCATAAACCTCCTAGTGAGGTATCTTCTTACAGACCAGACCTATCAACCTTCTTCCTATACTATCCGAAGTCCTAGAAAAAATACTCCTCAAACGGCTAATTCCTATCCTAGAATCACAAAACATTTATCCCTACCCACCGATTTGATTCCGCACCCGTCATTCCACTATTCAACAGTCCTTCAGAGAGGTCGATACTATTTCGTCCGCTCTGGAGAACAAGAAATTTTGCCTGGGTGTCTTCCTGGCGGCTCAGGCGAATTTCGACCGAGTTTGAAACCCAGGACTACTCTATAAACTAAAAAATTCCTTCCCATTCCATTTTACTTTCTCCTGCAATCCTATCTGATGGATCGCTGTTTCAGAATAAGGTGCGGCATTGAGGTCTCCGATCTACAAGTTACCTGCGCCGGTGTGCCGCCACAAGGTAGTATACTAGGACCAATCCTTTATACCATCCACACTGCTGACATTCCTACCCACCATCCCCAAACACTAATAACAACCTAAGCTGTTGACACCGAGATACTATTTTCCCACCCTGATCCTTTGCATATCTCTACTGTTGTACAAGAACACTTCGAAATCATTGAAAGTTGGTGTAAAAAAAATCAAGAATAAAACTCAATCCTGCCAAATGTGTCCAGATTACATTTACATTATGAAGACAAACTTGCCAACCACTAACTATCAACAATGCAGAAATACCCACTTCTACACAGATACATACCTAGGAGTCTATTTAGACAGTCGTCTAACGTGGAACACAAGACTTAAACGAAAAAACCAAACAGACATTACAAACTATTAAGGAGACTCCTTGGATCTAAATCTACCATGAAGGTACAGAACAAACTTACATTCTACAAAACACTTCTTCGACCGATATGGACAGATGGAGCAGAATTGTGGGGCTCCGCAAAACCTTCCAATGTACAACCCATACAATCCTTCCAATCTAAAGTCCTCCACCGAATCGTTAACGCACCCTATTATGTCTCCAATCGCACCCTTCATCATGACCTTAATATTCCTTTCGTTAATCATCTAATCCACTCTCGATTCCAAAATTTCCATAAAAGCCTAGAACTTCACCCAAATCCTCTTCGCCTAATCACTCTCTACATCTTTCCATCCTGACAATCTTCTACGTCGTTTAAGACGGTCGTTGGCCACGTGATCTCCTTGCTCTTCAACCCGCAAGTTTATCCTAGGGAGTTCCAGCGCAGGTTGGTTTCTCTCATCACGTCATCCTACTAGTGATGCTGAGCTTAGCTTGGTGACACAATTGTTTATTATACCGTACATACACTTTTGCCATTGTATATAGTTGTACAGTTGCAAATAAATAAATAAAAAAAATTATTTGTAATACAAGTTAAGTAACATAACAAACAAATATATATAAATATATCTCTCTGAAAACGTAAGAGAAATAATATCCACCCATCCAAACATTACTTACTCGCCCGCCGTATATTGTAATGTAGTACAAAAACAAGTGTCCATGTTTGTTTGTGGGTTGTTATTCTCTTGCAAGAACAGTTTCCACTCTTCTAGCTCATTGTTTTTTCTCATTTACTCAACGCAAACCCCACTCCCACTCAACTTCCCCACAAGTAACCCCTTAGCGTGTTAAATATACTTGGGGACTGTAAAACTACATGGTTTTCACCGTGTTTGTTCCATCATGCATACTATGTCCGTGGATGCTAGTGGTGGTTGGGGGGGGTCAGTCTGTTTTTCTAACTTCTTGTGTTTACATGAAAATAATTAAAAACTTTTCACAAACTAATCTAATTTTCTTAGAATTATAAAAATCTAAATAAATAACAGCAAGCTATAGATATATAAATTGGTTTAATTATTTACAATCTACTACAGATTAAAGTGGTATATATTTTCACTTTAATTCACAGAGGAGAAAATAAAAAAAAAAAACTAATGTGAAACACTCACACAACTTTCTCTTACTCCAATTTCAAAGAAATTCGTCGGAGTTCGTCAAAAACTGAAAAACTGTTCAGTAAAAGCGCACTTCCGGTTCACTAATTTTCTTGAAACTCGGAATTTTCGCCATCTATTTATTTCTAATTAATTTTGTTTGGATGGTAGAATTGTATAATCAACTATGATAGCACTTTAGAGAAAAACAAAAACCCACCCTTCCCTTAAAACAGCCCTTAAACGAATTTTTCCAGAGAAATGTTTTAAATAAAAGTTGTAGATCTTTGTATGTTTGGTTTATATAGAAAGTTTCAAGAAAATCGTTGGAGTCATTTTTGAAAAAATCGTGATAAAGTCATTTAGTAAAGTGGTAAAGTAAACGCACTTCCGGTTATCCTATTTTTTTCAAACTCGGAATTTCAACAACATGTTCAATTCTAATTAACATTATTTAGATAACAGATTTGTCTAATAAACTGAAATAGCACTTTAGTGGAAGCCGTAACCCCACCCTTCCCCTAAAAGTGCCCTTAAATGAATTTTCCCGGAAAAATGTTTCAAATAAAAGTTGTAGCTCTTTGTATAGTTGATATACCAAGTTTGAAGAAAATCGTCGGAGCATTTTTGAGAAAATTGCAAAAAAGTAGAAAGTAAAGTGTAGAAAGTAGGAAGTAAAGTAGTACTTCCGGTTGAGGAATTTTGACAGATGGCCTACTGTCGGATTTCATGGTGATACCTAAACGGAATATCAAGTTTGAACTTTCTACGATTTTTCGTTTTTGAGCTATGCTGTTCACATATACACTCACACACAACACAGACCATTTGCTAAAAAACACTTTTTTGGACTCAGGGGACCTCAAAACGGATATTTCCGGTGAAAACTCGATATCGAAAATTGGACACGATTACAATACTTCCTCCTACTAGGAGTAAGAGAAAGTAATAAATAATGAAAATGCAAGTAGGCGCGTTAGCTTGAAGTTGTGATCGATGGCTATTCAGCGATAAGTGTCGTAATGCGCGCTATTATGGCCTTAATGTATACGACTGTGTCTCAAGACAGCCGTCGTTATGTATTTAGATGATCGCGCGGGTCTGTAGGGAGGGTGGAAGTACAGAGAGCTTAGGATTAAGGGATTGGAATGAGATTTGGAATGCAGGTAGCGGGATTTGGCTAAAGTGGTGACGAAGGGAATTTTTAGGTCAGTGTGGGTAGTAAGGTTGGATACGTAGAAGGGAGCGACGTAGAAGGGGACGATGGTGCGTAGGATTTTGGACTGTAGGGATTGAAGAATGCGATACAGATTTGTGTTTTTGGCAGTTCCGTAAAATTCGAGTCCGTATGTCCAAATAGGGGCTACGAAGGAATTGTACAGTTATCTTTTGTTGTGCAGTGTAAGTTTTGAGCGTTTATCTGTAAGTTTTTCTAGCATTCTGTATCGATAATTTAGTTCATTTCGATTGAGTCGAGTATGAGGATTTCATGTTAATCGTCTGTCTTGGTAAAGTCCGAGATAGCGGATTTGAGTTACAATTGGGAGACAATTATGGTTAAGGTTCACATTATAATGACTGTAAGTTTGTGCTAATGGAAGTGGCACAGTAAATCAAAATAGACGGAAATCTACAAAAGCAAAATGGAATCTGGCTACAAAAGCATTGATAAATGACGATTACAGAACTAACGTAAAGCTGATATTCAACTCATTAACAAATAAATGTAATTATATGGTTGATATCTGTCAAAACTACGATCAATAAATGTTGATATATAAACGTACATGGCAAAATCATTAAAACATAAGAGAGGTAAATGTATTGGAATGTTGACCGGAGTGAAAGATATTGGCCAATATTGGAGAATTAAATTGGAATAAAGTCCTCATTATGGTAAAGCACCATAATTAGATCCAGCCGGTGAATAATCAAAGAGAATTACTCTTGCAGTAAACCAGCAGCTTCTTTGAAGTTAATATATTAAAGCGAACCAATAAATTGCACAAGCTCATTTTGATGAAGAAAAATAAAACAAAAAAAAAAATTTAATTGAAATTCTCAACTACATTCTTTAATCTCTAAAAAATTAACAACTGAAAAAAGTTTATTCAAATGTGGAATTTAATGTTTACTATAAATTAATTTAATATTCACTATGCGAATGGTTGGTGAAGAATTCCTCAATGTCATGTCTTTGTGTTATCTCAACAGATTTTAAGGTTGAATAATATGTGAATGGGTCCACAATGCTGGATAACATATGGTATTTTATCCATCGTAGCATGCATATTTTTTTTTTATTACGGTACATTTTAAGGTCTTCACTTTTTGACTATAGTTAAAGCATTTTTTGGAGACTAGTTTATACATTCACACAAAAAAGCAAGACTACAATCACTTATTTTAACAAAAATTTTCTTAGATAAAATGTACTCGTAATATATAAAATCATTATTTTTAATTGAGTTTCCTAATTTTGATCAAATGAAAACATATAAATGGGCTTTTCACGTAAAAAAAGAAATCTAACGGGAAACACTCATCGAATTCATCTAACTCCTTTTAATATAACAAATATATCTGAAATGATATATTTTCTTTAAACATGCGGGGCTGAGGCACTACAAGATTTTCTTGGAAGACCCCCTCAAAAACTCGCAAAACCTATCTCCTTGGCAGAAAAAAAAATGGAGCTAAGGAGAATTAATGCCCTAGTTTATACAGGGCACTGCCTTCTAAGGAAGCATCTGCATAATATGGTCCTCTCCGCGGACCCACTTTGCAGAAAATACGGCCAAAAGGATGAGACACCGCTTCACCTTATTGGAGAGTGCGTACATGTAATAGTACCTCAAAGAGAATGCTACCACATCAGAGAGGGCCTCTTTTCTGCGATGGTTGCATTCTCTGTGTGGTTGCATTCTCTTTGAGGTACTATTACATCAATATAATAGGGTTGTTGAGGAAAGAAATTAGGTTTGATTAAATGAACGAGTTATGCTGACACTAATATAATGTAGCTAAGTGCACTGGACTTTATAATGAAAATGGTAGAATGAATGGTGAGAGTAAAGATATGGGGCACGCAGCGATGCACAGTTGTATGGTTGTATCTGATAGATATCCTCTAGATAGATTCCCATTGGCTTATATACACAGGTTCTCCCACTCTAGCCTGCCTAAGTCAGAGAGTAGTCTCTGTTAACCAGAGAGGGCCTCTCTTCTCTCTGCTGTGCTTGCATTCTCTTTGAGGTACTATTACAGTGCATTATGCTCGCAGACAGACGATTCCTGAAATTCGCCACCCGAAGACGGGATCAGTCTATTTCACTCGCCTCAACCCTGGCGTTTTTTAATTCATACAGGGCTGATATGAGCCGTTTTTGCGGGGTGTACAATGGGACCCAGCTGAAATCTAAGTGTTGAACCTGCTTTATGGAAGCCCTGAGTTTCTAGATAAGATTAGATTAGATTCTTTAAACTTCAATACTCTTTACTTCTAGCAGGGGAGGGAGGACAAGTACCTATGCTGGCAGGTATTAAAAGTGATTACATTGTAACCTAAAAGACAGCACCAATAACACTGAATCAAAACCATATAACATTTGAAGTTTAATGCCACCAAATTCCGCAGAACTAATCTAAAATCAATTTGCTTTTCAAATTATGAAAGCAGTTTATGTTCCTAAACAGGATACCATGTTTGAAGATAATCGCAAACAATTTAAAAAAATACTCTTCCAGTAAATTCGCACTTCTGGATGATGGATTTTTCCAAAATCTTGGTGTCAGATTGGCGGTAGCACCTAAACGGAATACCAAGTTTGAACTTACTGTGATCTTTTCATTTTCGAGACAATTTGTTCACACACACAAAGCAACAGAATATTAGTTAAAAACATTTGTTTTTCGTATTTAGAGGATATCACAACACGCACTTCCGGTGAAATCTCATTCTCGAAAATTTGACACGAAAGCTAATTCTTCCTCTTATCAGATAATAAAAAAAAATCTGGTGTGAAACACACACACAACTTTCTCTTACTCCTGTTCTCAAAATTATCATTGATTACAGTTTGTATATCAAATATAACGAAATTCGTCGAAAATTGAAAAAAACCGTTCAGTAAAAGCGCACTTCCGGTTTATTAATTTTCTTAAAACTCGGAATTTTGGGCCATCTATTTATTTCTAATTAATTTTGTATGGATGAAAGAATTGTATAATCAACTATGATAGCACTTTAGAGAAAAACATAATCCCACCCCCCACCCCTAAAAGTGCCCTTTAAATGAGTTTTCCCAGAAATATTTTAAATAAAAGATGTAAGATCATTGCATGTTTAGTTTATATACGAAGTTTCAAGGAAATCGTCGGAGCCATTTTTGAGGAAATCAAGAAAAAGTGAAGAAAAAAATCATTTAATAAAGTGTTAAACACACTTCCGGTTATCCGATTTTTTCCAATCTCGGAATTTCATCAACATGTTTAATTCTAATTAACATTATTTAGATGACAGAATTGTCTAATAAATTGAAATAGCAGTTAAGATGAAAAACTAACCCCACCCCTCCCCCAGAAGTGCCCTTAAATGAATTTTCCCAGAGAAATGTTTCAAATAAAAGTTGTAGCTCTTTGTATGTGTAGTTGACAAACCACGTTTGATGAAAATCGTTGGAGCTTTTTTTTGAGAAAATCGCAAAAACGTAAAAAAAAAAAAAAAAAAAAAAAAAAAAAAAAAAAAAAAAAAAAAAAAAAAAACTAGTAAAGTGGTACTTCCGGTTGAGGAATTTTGACGGATGACCCACTGTCGGATCCCATGGTGATAACTAAACGGAACATCAAGTTTGAACTTTCTACGATTTTTCATTTTTGAGCTATGCTGTTCACATACATACATACACACACACACACACACACACACACATTTAGACCATTTGCTAAAAAACAATTTTTTGTACTCAGGGGACCTCAAAACGGATATTTTAGGTGAAAACTCGATATCGAAAATTTGACACGATTACAATACTTCCTCTTACTAGGTAGGAGTAAGAGAAAGTAAAAAATGATGAATTACCATGAGACAAACGCCTTTATTCGTCAGTAAAAATGATAGTTTAAGAGATAAGCCTACCTATAAGTATATCATCAAATTAATTTTTCCCAGAAAGAGTTTCAAAACAAATTATAAGGCCTATAAGTTTAGTACATTAGTTTAAAGAAAATCAGGAACTTTTTGCGGGGAAAAATATCCGGTAAAGTGTGCAAAAAAAAGACACACTGTCAGAAACAATAAGAAAATTCGCAGTTCCTCTGTTAACCGGGTATATCTTTAATCAAAGAAGAAACATTAATATAATAGTCCCTAGTATGTTTTAGGCATATAGAATTTAGATCCTAGATATTGTTTTAAAATCAGAGTTGAGGCTTACAGTCGTGAACAGCATACAGAGACCAGCTGTCCGGGTTAGGTACTAATGATTATCGGTTACAGTAAGATTGGTGGAATTGAATGAGAGTGGATAATTTGGTAATTAACTTAGATGGGAATTTTAAGATCAGCATGGAAAGCAAGAATAGAAACATAAAAGAATTACGTAGAATTTTGCAATGTTGGGGAATTGTATATGAAAGCAATTGGGGGGATTGGTTTGGCTCTTCGAAAGAGTTCATATTCCACATGTGCACTCAGGTTGAATATATTGCATTCTATTTATCAAAAGAGATACATTTTATGAAGGCAGATTCAGAACCAACGTGATATTAAATTTTTTTAAATCAACCACGGCGGATATAATTTGATTATGATTTGAGTTCAAATCACTAAAAAAAAGAAAAAAAGTTGAGTTTCACAAAATTCTGATCATAGAATGATCTGACATTAATTTGATATCAAAAATTTTCAAAATATAGGTAATTCAAATATAAATTAAATTGACTAATTACAAATTGTCAATCAAAATATGAAATTGAATTTTTAAATTTCATACACTAATTATTAGTTCATAAAATATAGGGCAAATGGTTTTTTTAAACATTTAAATCATTGGTTTAAAATAACTTAGTATAGACAACAAGATAATGATGTCAGTTTACTGGTAATGTCAAAGGGTCATATTTATTACACATATAAAGATAATAAATTCATTTACAAATTGCTGTATGACAGCCAGACAATTATAATTGACGGCATTGATCAATTCAACCAATAGTTTAAAATACCATGTAATTTAACTAGTATATACTATGTTACTAACACATATGTATACAAAATTGTTAATTTATAAACATGAAAGTATTAAAACTGAACTAAAAAACAGATAATTTTAAAATATAAAACACGACTTTGTTTCTGTTTCCATAATATTAGCAAAATTCTGTTTGTTTTTTTTACACATTTATTTTAAATGTTTTATGTTTATTACAAAAGAAGCTAGACAAAAAAAAAAACCATTAGAAATACATTACAACGTAAGCAATCAAATAAGATAGATGTCCAGAGATTACCAGATGAGGGCGCCCAACATTCGTTCAATCTTGTTCAATTACTTGGATTGTATCAGAAAATGCACAATGGGCCCAACCGTGGTCCAAGTGTTGAACCTCTTTGGAGGCTCCGCATTTCTAACAGACCAACAATTGCGTAAAAAAGTATTTTTTTTTTTGTTTTTTTAACTGGATTTGAATGAAATATCCGATTAATTGATCAAATACAGTTGTATAACTGGACAAATAGTGCTCGATTTAAATTTTTTTTTTTTTTTTAAGATAACCAATTTTGTGAATAAAATTAAAAGAGGAAGTACTGCAATCGTGTCAAATTTTCTATCTTAAGTTTTCACCGGAAATACCTCCTTTTGAGTCAGAAAAATCTGATGTGAAACACTCACACAACTTTCTCTTACTCCTGTTCTCAAAATTTTAAAATTGACAAATGTTAATAGTTTTTATACCAAATATAACGAAATTGGTCGAAAACTGAAAAAGCTGTTCAATAAAAGCGCACTTCCGGCTTACAAATTTACTTGAAACTTGGAATTTTGGCCATCTATTTATTTCTAATTAATTTTGTTTGGATGATAGAATTGTATAAAAAACTATTGATACCACTTTATAGCGGAAGCTGGAACGCTATGCTCCCCTAAAATGCCCTTAAATGAATTTTTCCAGGGAAATGTCTTAAATAAAAGATGTAGATCTTTGCATTTTTAGTTTATATAAGGAGTTTCAAGAAAATCGTCGGAACCATTTTTGAGAAAATCGCGAAAAACTGAAGAAATCATTTAGTAAAGTGTAAAAAGAAACGCACTTCCGGTTATCCGATTTTTTTTTAAGCTCGGAATTTCAACAACGCTAATTCTAATTAGTAATGGTGGTAATGGTGGTACTTCCGGTTGAAGAATTTTGACAGATAAGGTACAGTCAGATCCCATGGTGATACCTAAACGGAATATCAAGTTTGAACTTTCTGCGGATTTTTTGTTTTTGAGCTACGCTGTTCACGTACACACACACACACACACACACACACACACACACACAGACCATTTGCTGAATTCCACTTTTTTGGACTCAGAGGATTTCAAAACGGATATTTTCGGTGAAAACACGATATCGAAAATTTGACACGATTATAATACTTCCACTTACTAAGAGTAAAAGAAAGTAAAAATGCGCAATGGATAATAAGTATAATCTGAAAAGCATCAGCACTTTATACGAATAAACATCTTGTGGCATGAAAGTTTATACGGCTGAAAGAATGAGAAAGATGGCGCCACTAAAACTATACAAATACATGCATAAAACTGAACATAATAATACATCATGTTTTACATCTAATTATTTTTTCTTTTAATATTTTGACATTCAATGATTAAATTACTTCATGTTATGTGAATTCACATTCCCCCATTCAGTTGATTATTATGACTGTAGAATAAAAACTAATTAATTAACTTGTTCACCCACAAAAAAATTGGCAATGGGATATAGATTTATTTCAGCCGCGGAAATTGGGTAATCCTTATCTATTCAATTGACGTAATATAATAATTATAATAATTTTATTTATGGAAAGGGAAAAATGCGTAAAAGGATAGCAGAGTTTTTCCCGCGGATGATTTGGACTCTTGGGGTCGCAGGAAAAAAAAAAGGAAGCTATTATTATCTATCGAAATGGATTTCTGGCGTCGGTCGGCTAGGAAGTCTAGACGAAAGAGAATTAGAAATGAAACCATTCGTGAAATAATGGACAACAAGAAAATCATGTTGGACATTACCGTTGAGAGAAAGCTTTAAAGAATGACGATGGAAAAAGATTGCTGAAGGAAGATTGTGGAATGGGGACCCGCAAGAAGAAAAAAAGTGAGGACGGCCATGACTCTCATGGAAAAAAGCTGCCTAGGAAGCTATGGAGAAAGTATAATATCTTTAATTCCTAGTTTGACGTTATTATTTTAAACCAGTAATTTTATTTAATTATTTGAAATGTTTAGACTGTGCGATTCATGTCAATGGTAAAATTCCTGTTCTGAATTTTATATTTGATGTGATACGTAGTTTCGATCCTTTTCATAAATTTTATTACTTCCTTTTTTTATTTCTATATTATTTCAATTTACGTGTAAAAATCCAGTTTGGCGAGAAAAACCTCAATTTGGAGAAACTCCTAGTTAAAAAAAAAAAAAAAAATGATTTGGACTTCACCCACTAAAATACGTACACATAACCTCCTTCTGTGAAAGCAATTTTACCCAACCTGGCACTCGCATTATATCAAAGTAATGCCTTGTATTACACACATCAGTCTTCTCCCCCACTCATACTACTTTATGCCAACACGTACGGGCATTAGTCTAGATTCTGTTTTTTTCGCAGCAACGTCTCGACAAAAGCACAACTACGTTATATTAACAGCATTATAATAATAATAATAATCATCATCATCATCACAGGAACTGTCAACAAAAAACAAAAGACAATCATACAATATAAACATTTGACCCAAATTGCTTTTGCAAATAACTGATTGCAAGGTAACTTCGTCTTCCGGAATTCATTTCGAAGAGACATTATATAGCTTTGGACTGTTTTCTTCTGAGCTTTCGATTCCCCACTAACTTTGGAGAATTTTAATTTGTATAGTCGTAAAGGTGTTCATGGCTCGAAACAGTTCCGAGACACTAGTGGTCTTCAAATCTGTGTATAAAACGTCTATCGAAAATGATTTTCCGTTAAACTTTGCACATTAATTACTCCTATCATTTTTGTTTAAAACATTTTCAAAAAACTGATTTCACGAGAATTCTTGTGGAACTATAACATTAAGGTTCTCATCTCGAAAGTGCCAGTTCAGAATAATGTACGGATCTAGCACCTACATTTAAAAGTACCTATTTCTAGTACCTACAGTAAAAGTACAAATAATGAATGCATTAAAAACACTGAGATTCCGCGGTTGTGAACGCTTCAGTGGCTTGTTAAAAATCGACGTTTTGTTCATATTGCAATGAGCTTCTTCAGGGTCATTACAGCTTGAAAGCCAATAAAGCAATGAATCGTGGTAGAGAAAGGGCATGGGCTCCTTCCTCCGCCGATCACATCTTTACTGTAGGTGTTGGGTGGTGCTTAATTTTCTCTTCCTTGCCCATGGTTGGCTGGCGAGTGAGGAGATCTAAGTCACCCGCCCCACTGCTCTCCCGCCAAGCTTATAATCTTTTTCTGTTCCGGAAAACCATTAAACGCTTTAAACTTGATGTTATCCAGAAGGCAAAGGAAGGAGCCACAACCCTTTTCTTCCAAAGTTCATTGCCGCCTTATTGGCTTTCAAGATGTAACCGTCCTGAAGAGGCTCATTGCAATATGAGCGAAACGTCGGTTTGTAACAAACCACTGACGCGGCAATCCGGGAAACTCAAGTGTTTTTTATGAAAATGGCTGCGGAAACCTAAAAAGATCAATGAATGCATTGGCAAAGTTTCGAGTTTGAAGAAAATCAATTAAGCGGAAGTCTTCAATGACTCAATCAATGGTTTTCCTCAAAATTTCCTCTCGAAAATGGCTCCACTGATTTGTCTTAGTGTATATAGAATGCTATACGCATTTATTTCAAAACATTTTTAACAGGATAAAATTAATTTTAATGAAGGTAACTATGACGTCAGGCTGTCACCGCTAAAAGTCACCGGTTCAATTTTAATGGGAGTAACAAAAGTGTGTGATGCCTGTGGTATTGAATGTAGAGTGACATTCAGACAGATCTTTGACGTAAAAACCAACATGTAAAACGTACGACACTTCACCAACTATATTTCTAAGGACAGCTAAACTTTCGACTCAAAATTCCAGATTTTATCAATTATAATTAATCAACTGAATTGTAATATTGTAAAAGAAAGTGATGTGAGTGTTTATACAAACTTTGTTTTTTTTTTTAATTCGTGAGTTATGAAGAAGCTTTCTTCAATGACGATGAAAGGGACGCTCGAAGGAAGTGATTCGAAGAATGAGTTACATAAAAAAACTGGAAAGACGCTACCACGACAATAAATAAAAAATGCTACTAATTAACTAATGAATTAAAAAATATTAATTACAATAATCTAATAATATTTCAAAAAACATACTATTTTTATTTCATTGATTTAAAAATAGATTAGTGAGACGTAAAAATAACAAAAAAATAAAAATAAAAAAAATAAGGACACAATAAACATTATTATCAGACCCGGGTTGACGTATTAACACTAAATGATAGCACTATAATTTAAACAATGTCTATTATGTTATTGATAAATATAGTCTATATAATTTTTATTACTTTATTTTTGTCGTTAGACTGTTTGTTCAAATTTGTTTTTTCTTTTTTTTTTTTTTCTTCGTTATTTATAGAAACAGTAAGAAATGAAATTTCACGCTAGATATAGCCCGCAAGGATAAGATTAGATACACATCCTATACACAATTTATTTCTGCAGATAATATCCCAAACCCAAGGCAGAAACTCACTCAGCGGAAGACAAACAGCTTGCCTATACTATCCGCCCACAAGTACAAATAACATATACATACAAAAAAAACCCATCTGGACAATGTCAACAATAAAAAAAGAAGATTTTTCCTATCAACAAAGGGTTAAATCTATCTCTTCTGCTTCAGTTTTCAATTTATCCATCCTCCGAAAGAAAGGAAACCTGCAAAATACTCCTGTATACTAAAGGTTATCCGGACCACAATAAATTCTTCCATTCCATCCACTTCCATCCCCTACTATACAAAATTAGTAAAAATCAGATGTGAGGAACTTAACACCGCTGAGTTCTCTAACTGCTGTTAATACAACCTGACCGAAATTTTTATTCAGTTGCCTTCACGTAAATATAAAGGTTTAGACTAACAGATGACAGTTAATCATCTGAGTATATTTACATTACAGCCCAATACAGCGCCAATAACATTGAACAAAATCAACAATATTTGAAATAGTATGTCACTGTTTTCCTCACAATCCTTTTAAAATCAATTTTTCCATTACTTTCTCTTACTCCTAGTAAGAGGAAGTATTGTAATCGTGTCAAATTTTCGATATCTAGTTTTCACCGGAAATATCCGCTTTGAGGTCCCTTGGTCTCTGTGTGTATGTGTATAGCTCAAAAATAAAAACCTATAGAAAACTCAAACTTGAGATTCTGTTTAGGTATCACCAAGGGATCCGACAGTAGGTTATCTGTCAAAAATCCTTAACCGGAAGTACCTCTTTACTAATTGGTTTTTCACTTTTTTGCGATTTTCTCAAAAAAGGCGCTGACGATTTTCTTTAAACTTGGTATATCAAACTACTCTTACAAAAATCTACAACTTTTATTTGTAACATTTCTCTTGGAAAATTCATTTAAAGGGCATTTTTGGGGGAGAGGTAGGGGGTTAGGTGTTCTCTAAAGTGCTATTTCAGTTTATTACAACACAATTCTAACATCTAAATAATATTAATTAGAATTAAATATGTTGCTGAAATTCCGGGTTCGAAGAAAATTAGAACCGGAAATGCTTTTTTACAGAACAGTTTTCACAGAAAACTATGATTTGAAAGAAAAATGCAAGTTGGTTAGCAAAAAAAAAAAAAAAAAAGAGGGTAACACCCAGGTAGAAGACACCGTTACAGAAGAGTTTATAGAACTTAGTCACATTTGTCTTTTTTGCCCCTTCTCACAGGAGAGGGTTTGAACTACCGAGGAGAGAAGTCATTCTTTTCAAGACAGTCTGATTTAGACATTGAACCAGAACATTAGTATCAGAAATCGCTCTCTTAAATTCAGTGCCAGTTTAAGTGTTAAAATTTGAGTTTCAAACACTCTAGCTACTACTTATTTGTTTCCTTGCATTTATAAGTTAATTTAAGATTCAAAATTAATAATTATCTTGTAAATTTACTAATTTAATATATAATTAAATTATTTATTTTAAAAGTGGTTCTTAATCTCTATTTCCAATACTTCTATATTTCTATCTAAAACATACACACTCACAAGCCCCTTTACAAAAACCCTCCCGCCACAAGCTACTACACAAACAATACACCACATCACCAACAACATTTCATATGGCAAAAGCCCAACGGTTTCAAGTTTTATGCTGGAGTATCCTGGGAAAATCCTTTAAAAAAGAAGTAAAGGAGAGTGTAACCTTAAAAAAAAGGGGAAGAAAGCCACAACAGACCTATTTACCGTTGGGTTTAGAATCCTAGGAGAGCTGTTCAACATCCACATATCAAAGTCCAAAATTGTATCGCTTGTCACTAGTGTACATTTATGTAAATTCTATGAATTAAAATATTGCCCCCCTTCCGCTCAAAAAAAGAAACAAAATAATTATAACTCTTCTCTTTTTTCTAAATAAAATATAAAAAATTTTAGTTCTTTTAATTGGAAAACAGCTTTCATTCGGAATGGTAAATACTCTGAATAAAACAGAAGGCTAAAACCTCCACCAGCTTCAAGTTCTTTCTTTTAATGAATTCCCTATTCACACTGTTTTTTTTCTTCTTTTTTTTACAGGGAATTTTTATTCATCGCTAATCCACCTAGTAACTAGTAAGGATTAAGCACATACCGATAAAAATGACTTCAGTTAGGATTTGCATTAATCAAAATAAATAAACAAAAAAAAAATCTGGTATGAAATAGTCTCACGACTTACTCGTACTAACATAAATAATATATAAAGTTATATAATATATAGTAAGTAATAATATAATATAAAGTAATATTAAAACTTATATATTTCGATTTTTTTAAACTTTTGACTACATGTTTGTCTAATATTACATGTTTATATCACATGTCAATGGGAAAATTTAATCTTAATAAAATCATCTTAACCCTCACCCAAAAACCCCCTTAAATGAACTTTCTCGGAAACGAAGTTGCAAAGAAAAGTGATAGGTCTCTGAATTCATAGCTACTATAACAAATTTAATAAAATCCTTCCCTACTTTTATGGAGGAAATCGCAGAAAACTGAAAAAAAAACTGTTCAGTAACAATGCACTTCCGGTCCAGACCCGATTTTTCTTCACATTTTTAATTTTGGCCAACAAATTTAATTTTCAATTAATATTATTTGTTGTGGTGGTTGGTTCCGCAGAGCTGGAAAGCATCAGAGACATTTTCCGTGGTAGCCTGCTTCATTTTGTGGTCAATCGACCGGTTTCGGGCGTTCGCCCATCTTCAGGATGCGTTTTTCAGACAGTGTGACAACACAGACTCGCATAGAGTAACTTAGTTTCACACTAACTGTGTGTGAAACTAAGTTAGTGTGAAACTAAGTCTCTGTACGAGTCTGTGTTGGCACACTGGCTGAAAAACGCATCCTGAAGATGGGCGAACGCCCGAAACCGGTCGATGACCACAAAATGAAGCAGGCTACCACGGAAAATGTCTCTAATATTATTTGTGATGATAGAATTAGATTTTATAAATATTAAATGTTTTATATTATGTTGTCGCTAAAAATCTGAAAAATGCCGTACAGCAAAGTGTACGACTTTTAAAAGGAAGTAGGTTGAAAAATTTTAGTAGATATCCTATCGGATAGCATGGTGATATCTAGACAGAATGTCAAGTTTGGATTTTCTACGATTTTTCATTTTTGAACTATGTTGTTCATATTAAAACTGAAAACTGCTTCAGAAAACTGCTATGTTGTTCATACTGCTTCAGAAATATTTTCCGTGATAGCCTGCTTCTTTTTGTGGGTCATAGACCGGTTTCGGGCGTTCGCTCATCTACAGAATGCGTTTGTCAAACAGTGTGATAACAAGGACTTGCTCTGTGTATTATGTCGACAAACTCATCCTGAAGATGGGCGAACGCCCGAAACCGGTCGATGACCACAAAAAGAAGCAAGCCATCACGGAAAATATCTCTGATGCTTTCCAGTTCGGCGGAACCAACCTCAACATACATACTGTTCACTAAAAACCAGTTGCCAAAACTATACAATCAACAGAAGTGATAAGTTGAAGGAATATTATGAAGAAATTTGGTGAGGATCGGTCAAAAAAGAAACATTAATTACGACCGATCAATTACGAAAAATCAATTCGTATGCCGACGTTTTGACCGAGTTTCCTGTATTTATCACGGCTTTAATCTAAAAAAAAAAAAAAAAAAATAAAAAATGCAGAATAATAATAAAAAAACAAAAAACAAAAAAATAAATAAATAAATAAAATTAATATTAAACTTACATATAGATACTCGAGAAGATATGGAGAAAGAATTTTTAAACATACACATTTGTTACATCGCAGAAACATAAAAAAAGAATCAGAGATATTTTCCAGGGTAGCCGGGCTTTATTTTGTGGTTATCGACCGGTTTCGGGCGTTCGCCCATCTTCAGGATGCACAAAATGAAGCAGGCTACCACGGAAAATGTCTCTGATACTTTCCAGCTCTGCGGAACCAACCACCACAAAAAAAAAAAGAAAATTAAAATTTACTTGTTTCTTGTCTTATTTTATCTACAGAAATGAAAGTTGGGTTGAATAGGCAAAGAAGTGGGGATATGAGGAAATTTTTAGGGGTGGGGTAAGTGAAAGGGAATTCTAGAATATGTGGATGGATCCGCAATGCTGGATAATATCTGGTATTTTATCCGTCGTAGCATGCGTATTTATTTTCTTGCTGACCGGTTTCGGATTTTCATCCATCGTCAGAGCAAATTCACCAAGTTCGTGTAGAGAGTTCACTTCAACGTAATGTTTCTGTTACTTGTTACTCACACTTGTTGGTTGTATTTAATTATATATGTAATTGTTATATATAATTGTATATATATAATTGTGTATAATTATGTTATATTGACATAATTATATACAACCACAAGTGTGAGTAACAAGTAACAGAAACATTACGTTGAAGTGAACTCTCTACACGAACTTGGTGAATTTGCTCTGACGATGGATGAAAATCCGAAACCAAGGAGCAAGGAATTCTAGAAGGTCATGTTTTGAGAAAACCGTTATACACTGCGGGCAAATTATTAGTATCATTATGAAAATTAATAGAAAATTTATTTGCTTTGATATAAATCATTTCTAATATATTTCTTCTTTTTTTTTTCTGTTAGTTTCTTTTGTTAGTATTTTTGTTTAAGAAAAATCAAATTTATGATTTTTTTCCTGTAAAATGTTTCTCGTCAGTGCAGTAATGTTGTCTTTGTCATTTTTGTCAAACGTTGGCATTATTGAATGTTTCTTTCGTGACAGATCGTCACCAAAATTTCCACATAACATAATTCATAAACGGTTAACAAATACTTTTATACTTTAAAGGAATATTTATAATTGCTTGCTGCACCTCGCTCTACCGCCACCCACCCGCCGAAAAACCATTTTCCCTAGAAAATGTAGCAAATAAATGTGATTAGCATTTTTATGACAAGACATTAACCATACGAAATGCGAAGAAAATCATCAGAGATATTTTCCGTGATAGCCTGCTTCTTTTGATGGAATCGACCGGTTTTGCGCGTTCGCTCATCATCACTATGTTTTTGTCAAAACAGTGTGATAACATACACTTATACAGAGTAAATTCAGTTAATACGTATCTGCGTATGCAAAACCGATCGATGACCACTAAAAGAAGCAGGCTATCGCTGGAAAATATCTCTAATGCTTTACAGCTCTGCGGAAGCCACCACAACAGCAAAGAAAATCGTTGGCGCCATTTTCCAGCAAAACCCTTGAAATGCCAAAGAAAAAAAAATTGGATAAAGTTGCACTTCCCGATTTCTGAATTTTCACCGTAATCTTACTGTCAGAGCGGGGAGGTGGGTAATTAAAGAGAATATCAAGTTCGAGTTTCTCTGCGATTTTCCTTTTTTGAGTTATGAGGCGATTCAATTACGATACGTTAACACAAATTACAACACTTCTTTTACGGAGAAAAAAAAAAAAAAAAAAACAGATGTAAAACACGATCCGGCATGGGACGGAATAATAGCACAGGCCATATAAATTGTTTATGGAAATTGAAAATTTTGTGAAAAATAAAGATTCTAGAAACTATACTTTCATACAAATTGTTCACGAAACAAAAAAGAAAAATCTGAAAATAGAATTTTTTTTTATTTCTATGAATTTCCAATGACAACCGTTTTCTTTTCCAAGGAAAACTTTTACCTTTATGGCATACCCTATAACAGTAAAGTTAATAGTAACCTTGTTCCTTACTTTTTATACATATTCTAGAAAATAAAGTGAAAGGAGGCGGTGAAGTTCAATCAGTAAAGTAGATAACTTTGTAACCAAAGAGGAAATGTTAACGTGGTTTGCACTGAAATCCTAAGGGAACGGAATGAAGTGTAAAGACTACAACTTCCACTTACAATCTAAATAGTTTTCCATATATATATATACGCAAGCACACACATACATACACACACAAAAACAACCTTTTTCCTATATGAAAACTAATCATATCCTATTGGGAGATATACTATATAGAATAGAAAATTACAAAATGGTCCTATTGGGAATGTAATAACATTGCTTATATAATTTTACTTTATTATTATCACTATTATCTATTGTATTATGAACTTCAATAAATGTAATGATAATATAGTAAAGAACAATAATAAAATTTAATGTATATGGGCTCTCTAATAAAAAAAGTTAGAAAAACCTCTAAATAAAAATATATAAAAAAAATCTGGTGAGAAACACTCATACAACTTTCTCTTACTCCTGTTCTCAAAATTATAATTGGCAAATATTATAGTTTGTGTACCAAATATAACGAAATTCGTCGATAACTGAAAAAGCTGACAGTAAAAGCGCACTTCCGGCTTTTACCCAATTTTCTTAAAACTTGGAATTCTTTTTAGCCATCTATTTATTTCTAATAATTTTGTTTGGATGATAGAATTGTATAATCAACTATGCTACCATTTAAAGAAAGCTGTAACCCCACCCCTCTCCTAAAAGTACCCTTAAATGAATTTCTCCAGAGAAATGTCTTAAATAAAACATGTAGATCGTTGCATTTTTATTTTGTATAAGAAGATTAAAGAAAATCGTCGGAGCCATTTTTGAGAAAATCGCAAAAACGTAAAAAAAAACACCAGAGAAGTGGTACTTCCGGTTGAGGAATATTGACAGATAACGCACCGTAAGATCCCATGGAGATACCTAAACGAATATCAAATTTCAACTTTCTATGGTTTTTTGTTTTTGAGCTATGCTGTTCACATACATACATACATACATACATATACACACACACACACACACACACATAGAGACCATTTGCTAAAAACCACTTTTTTGGACTCAGGAGACCTCAAAACAGACATTTCCGGTGAAAATTCGATATCGTAAATTTGACACGATTACAATAGTTCCTCTTACTAGTAGTAAAAGAATTGAAAAAAAAAGAATTGAAGGAAAACGTAATTTTTTTTTTACTTTCTCTTACTCGAAGTAGATACTTAGGAAGTAGCGACCCTACGGGTTACCACAGCTCAGTATTCTATGCACTTCGTCAGAATAGTACACAATACACTTAAACTACATACATTCTACACTTTAAAGACAAGTACAAGCACAGTAGATAAACTAGGGTCTCCGTACCTAGTTAATTGGCTAAAGCCAAGAGAGAAGGAAGGGATTAGCTCAGTGGTAGCACGCTGGACTACAACGCGGAGGTCCGGGTTCGAATCCAGCATGCTGCCCTTAGATTTTCTCTTCCTAGGAGCCTCTACAACCCACTGTCCGGTGATAGGGCGGTGTTGTCTGTAGGTGGAGAACACTGCTCGGAGGCCAGCTGTGCATTGGAGAAGGCTGTGGGGGGCACAACAGATCCTTCAAGTCGCAGTGCAATAATCCCCTATAACAATCTACATCTACTCGAAGCAAGGAGGAAGTATTGCGATCAAACTTTCGAAATTGAGTTTTCACCCGGAAATACAGGTTTTGAGGTCCCTGTGATTTTGAAAAAAACGTTTTAAGCGAATGTTCTGTTTGTTTGTGTGTTACGAACAAAATCACTTAAGAACGAAAAATCGCAGGAAGCTCAAACTTGGTATCAAAGTTTCTGACCAAAATTCATCAACCGGAAATATGATTTTACTGGATAGGAGTTTTTTTTTTTTCACGATTTTTTCGAAATAACTCCAACGATTTCTTTAATCTTCGTACACCATCTGCAAACATAAATACGTATCACTTTTATTTGAAACAACATTTTCCTGGGGAAAATTTGATTTTGGAGGGGTGTTCTGGGGAAGGTACGCTAGTGTTTAGCTTACTCTTAAAATACCACTTCAGTGCTGATAGAATTCTAAATTTTAAGAAAATCGGTTAACCGGAAGTGTGTCTTTGTAGTCTAGGTTATTGGAATTTTATGGGAATTCTCTTGATGTCTATGAATGTTGTCGCTTTTAGGATATTCTGAATAACATGCGACATTAAATTTCAAATGTTGTGTTTGTTCAACGTTATTAGCGTTCTATTTTGGGCTACAATATTGTCTTCTACTACTTGCCCAGGGTAAGATTATGCCACCCAAGACTTGGGGGGGGGTAGAATAAAGCGGTTATAGAAGGTTCTCGGTCAAAGTGATCAAGATCTCTTTAAATTTTGTTTTCTTACTACTGTTAAGAGGATCTAATAAACTTACTTTCCTCCGGGAGGGGGAGGGATTAATTATGGCAACCCTGAGTTCAGGATTAGGCTGGGAGCAACTATTCAGTAGCACACCCAATACTACAACATATGGCCTACAGAAGATGTGTGCGACTCTTTTAGGTTTAGCGCATCCGTAGTAGGCAAACTGTAGCTCACTATCTCATACACACACTGTACAAGTTCCAAAATAAAACTAACATCCAAAGAAGGCAATATAGATCTTCTATGTCGCAGTAAATAGTTCCCATCTCTAGACTTTAAACATCTAACCCTCTTAACACTTTAGAATATTTTCCGAGATAGCCTACTTCTTGTGGTGGTCATCAACCGGTTTCGAGTATATTAAGTGAATTTGCTCTGTGCAAATTGTTAGGGGAAGCTGTTATCACTCAATAGTCAAACGTTATCACACTGTTTTGGCAAAAACACCCTGTTGATGGGCGAACGCCCGAAACCAGTCGATGATCACCAAAAGAAACATGCTATCACGGGCAAATATCTCTGATGTTTTCCAACTCTGCGGAACCAACTACAACAACGCTTAACACTTTTGTTGTGGTTGTTGTGGTCTAACACTTTTACTGTCCATCATTTACATTAAAATATTAATTAATTAAGTTTAAATCCAAACTGAAAAAAAAACAAAAAAAATCTGTCAACTAGGATTTGCAAAATACGATGAAGGAAGTCCAGGTTAATGTTCCTCAGTAAATATATTTTTTATTTATTTTATAAGTAGCTTTAAGTAGTTCCGAAAAAATTTTCGTTAAACAAAAAAAGGTAAGTAAAGATGGCTCATTATTTTTTATACCCAGAATCCATTCTAAGTGGCCTGGAGAGGTCCATTTTTTTTTTTTTTTTTTTTAGATATTTAGGCCGAATCTTGAAGCATCTCTCAATAATATGGTATTCTCTTACTCTTCTTGTTATTGGCGCTAACTGGCCGATTTTCTTCAATCTTGGAATTTCCACTAATTGTGTAGTTGGCCTTAGCATGAAATTTAAAGATAGATGACAGAGATTATGCTGACCTTTTAGGTTTAGCTCACGTCAGGGAACCAACCGGAAGTAACAACCATGTGATTTCACAATAAACCTACTACTAATAACGTAATAACACTATAACACTACACAATAACACTACCCAGGAAAACCAACAATAACAAATTTGGGTTTTCACAATTAAGGGTATCCGAACTAGCATTCAATTGTATAGAGAGATTTACTACTGCACTACAACTTAGTCCCACAGATGTTAAGCCGCGTTCTCACGAGTCAAGTTTAGTTGACCGATTTTAGCCGATCAACAGAAGTTGAATGAAAAACCTAGCGAGAACCTTTAGTTTCAATAAAGTTGATCAACTTTTTAGTGGATTAACAAAAGAAACTTTATCGTTCAAGTATGACGCATCTTTCAGTTGAACCCGCCATCTTTCAGGTATTGACGACAAGTGCGGATCTCCGGATCGCCCAAACTGGCCTCTTAGTTTGCTTTTACTCATAAAGTGCTGGGTGTCGTAATTGAAACGATTTGATCGATTTCAGTTGAAACGTATGAACCAAAACTGATACAAGTCGCATTCAACTTTTACTGATCAATTAAAATCGGACAACTAAGCTTGACTCGTGAGAACGCGCCTTTAGGTAGCGACTTGCTCGTTCGAGCGATACATAGCGACTGACTAGAGAGGAGAATAGGTTAGCCCCATTCTCTACACATAGGACACAGCCTAATAAATTAGTAAATTATTATCAAAGCAGTACAATTATCCTCCTTCCGAAATGAAATTATCGTACACTGTTGGCGGCAAATTTAAATTTATATTAAATACCGAACAATCATTTTTTTCCAGTATTTTCTGATTTTTTTCTCGAAAGCGACTCTAACGATTTTCTTTAAACTTTGCATATCAACTAAATAATAAAGAGCTACAACGTTTATTTGAAACATAATTCCAGGGAAATTCATCTTTGGGGAGTTGTAGAGTTATGCTTTCCTGTAAAGTGCTAGTTTTAATTTATAATAACTATTCTGTCATCCGTATAATATTAATTAGAATTAATTATGTATGCGAAAAATTCCAAACTTGAAGAAAAAAAAAAAATCGGTTGACCGGAAGTGCGTTTTTACTGAACAGTTTTTTTTTCCGTTTCTTACGAAAAACACGGACGAGTTTCATTTGTTTGAGAGAATTATAACTATGTAAATTACAGTAAAAGAAAATCATGTGAGTGTTTTACACCAGATTTTATATATATATATATATAATTGGGTGAGGGGCCTAAAGCATTATTATTGGTAAAAACTCGATTTTCAAAATTTACAACAAGATCGCAAATAGACCACACAACTTTCTTTGTTTATCGAATATCACACAGCTAATTAATATCTATAATTATATATATAAATATATCATATATATAACACCTAGTTTTATCTCTTGGTCTCCACTCTATTTTATTATATCATTCTTTTTTACGGTCAATAAAAGATATTCAACTATAATTAGTCTCATTAATTTAAGTTCATTAGTTAACTAATTTAGATATGTAAGGTTCACTTTAAGTATCACTATATATATATATAAAACCTAAATTAAGAAAAATTTCAACGCTAGAGCTTATTAATGACCATAATTAATTCCTTCAAAAGGTTATTTTTAGAATTCAACGAAATAACATGGCCCCATCTCTAGCAGGAAGTTAAATAAAAAAAACACAACTAAAAATGAGCTCATTGTAATAAGAGCTGGGATTTTAACACATTTCTCTAATATTGATAAATATTGCTAGATTTAATTAATGAAATTATGTTTTATATTTTTTATTATTCTAAATTTTATATTCAATTTACAAATATGGGGAAAAATAAAACAACGTTTCCGTTAAATTCGTATAAATGGAAATAGCCAATTAATACTATCAAACCTTGTGAGTATACCTTCTAAGGAAACAAAAAAAAAATCTGATGTGTAGACATACAAAGAGCTACAACTTTTATTTAAAACATTTCTCTGGGAAAATTCATTTAAGGGCAATTATGAGGGAGGGGTGGGGTTAGTTTTTCCCTCCCCATCTAAAGTGCTATTTCAGTTTATTATACAATTCTGTCATCTAAATAATGTTAATTAGAATTAAATATGTTGTTGTAACTCCGAGTTTAAAAAAATCAGACGACTGGAAGTGCGTTTACTTTACCACTTTAGTAAATGATTTCTTTCACTTTTTCGCGTTTTTCTCAAAAATAGCTCCGCCAATTTTCTTGAAACTTCCTATATAAACTACACATACAAAGATGTACAACTTTTATTTAAAACATTTCTCTGGGAAAATTTATTTAAGGGCACTTTTAGGGGAGGGTAGGGTTATGTTTTTCTCTAAAGTGCTATCATAGTTGATTATACAATTCTATCATCCAAAGAAAATCAATAAGAAATAAATAGATGGCTAATATTTCGAGTTTCAAACAAATTAGTAAACCGGAAGTGCGCTTTTACTGAACAGTTTTTTTCAGTTTTCGACGAATTTCATTAAATTTGATACACAAACTATAAAATTTGTCAATTATAATTTTGAGAACTGGAGTAAGAGAAAGTTGTGTGAGTGTTTCACACCAGATTTTTTTTTTATAATAATTTTACTCAACACAGAAAATTAAGAAAAGTATTCCAGAATTTTTTTTTTTTAATATTTATTACACAACTTTTGTTAAATGGTTAGAAACAATGAAGATTTTACATACTGCCTACATATATAGTATAGTGCATTTCATTATATAAATTATTTTACAATAATAATACATTCATATATGTCGTTTATTTATAGTAACCATATTGTAAACATGACAATACTTGCATGTAATTTTGCCTCTATGCGTGGGTTTCCCCACACCCCGGACAGTGCGCGCGACAGGCCTGCCAACACTTGCATATTGTTCTAATCGAGTGCGGCGGTGGCCACGACCCTTCGCTCGATTATAAATTGTATTTTGTGAGTTTATTTGAAATATAAACTAATGGAACCGTAGTTTATATGCAAGAGATCAAAAAAAATATACGAAAGGTCAATAAAAAAATTTAACTCACTTTCTCTTCCTCCTACTTTATGCTTCCATTGACCCCTCCTTATTCAAGGCCACCCATTATTTTCAAGGCTATCAATATTAAGGATAATTAAATTTGTTGAAAAACTCTAACTTTGAAAAAAATTTCTCAATTGAAAGATAAAAAAAAAAATCATTCCTTTATACTCGATTCGTATTTTTAGTTTCTCTTACTACTGTAAGTGGAATTCACTGCTATAATGTAAATTTTCGAAAATGAATCATGTTTTAAAGTCAGTAATAAGAGGAAAAGATTTTATAAAGTGGCTGGGCGTGTGTGCGCGCGCACAACACTGCTCAAAAACCAAAACTCGCAAAAATTCGACAGGAAATTACCTGTCAAAAATTCCTCAACAAAGAAATATTTTCGATTAGTTCAAATTAACTACCAGATAAGCGATTAGTTATTTGAATGGTATTAATTGGTCAGCATTGACACCAGTCCATTTGAATACCACCGAACATGTTTAATACGACAGTTGTTTAATTATTGATAGACTGCTTTATTAATTAATCAACTATTTGTTTACCAGTTTTTCTTTTGATATTTAAAAGTAAATTCTTTCCATTTTTGTTTATATTTTGATTATTAGGCAACGCTTTATAAATATTTTATTCATTTATTTATTTCTAGACGTATCTATTTATTTTTTTGAAACATGATCTTATATATTGTTTATTCTTGTTTCTCGATGCTATGTCAGGGAAATTATTAATATTACTTGTCTGTGGGAAGGGACTAAACCCTACGCTAACCAAAGCGCCATTGAGACCATTATAGCTACCCCAAGAAAAACAACAACAAACCGGGTCTGGAACAAATATCCATACCCCGGTCTAATCCATCTAAGATTCACCGCAGTCTGAACAAATCGGACAATAACCTTAAAGGGAAATTAGCCTAAGCTCTTCCACAGACATTCTGTTCCGGCCAAAGGTCCTGAACTTAATTTCCTCACAACCCAAGTAATCTGTCATAAGATGATTGGGTGTTTCCAGCCTCTGTCTCATAGACTCTACAAAATGGATCCGGCATGAGCCTCATTACGTAGAGATGTCTTCTTAAACCACAATGTCCAGTAAGAGACCCAACCATATACCTGAGAGAGTTCCGTGAAAGACACAGCAACGTCACACTAATAGCCCTGTCCCGGACCCCCGATGAGCATCTTAGACTGCCGACAACCAACACTGTTCTCATTCATGTCAGTGGAATACTTAAATTTATAAAAATGACAATTTTGTAAAATTATTGCTTTATAATAAAGGTATTTCCTCCCTCTCTCTATCTTTCATTTTTCCGGAAAAATTCATTTAAGAGAGGTTATAGGGGAATGGTAAGGTTATGTTTTTTTCTAAAGTGCTATTTCAGTTATTTATTTTTTTTTTTTATACAATTTTATCAACTGTTTTATATTAATTCGAATTGAAAATATAACCAAAAATTTCCAAGTTTCTAGACAATCAACTGACCGGAAGTACGTAATGCTGAGGTTTTTCAGTTTTCTGTATAAAAAAAAAAAAAAACACTAAGACTTGATTTCATTAAATTTGTTATACTTATTATACTAATCACTTTGGTTTGAAACTTTTTTCGGGAGAAAAATTATTTAAGGGGGGATGGTGCAGGGGGAGAGAACTGTTCGAGGTTTATGCTTTTCTCTAAAAGGAAGGAAATTTTCCGTCATTCTGTCAGTTTATTATACGATTCTATTATCTCTATAACATTAAGTGGATTAAATATGATGCCAAAACTCTGAATGTGAAGAAATACGAATTACCGGAAGTAGAGCTTTTTTTTTTTGCCTAATTATATTTCGAAAGAACATATTTATATTTTCAGTTATACGTATGTGAATTTTGTAGTTGAGTAATAAATGACCCATATAAATAAATATCGTGTGAATGATTCATACCAGATTTCTTTGTGTATATATATATACACACATAAAATATTTAATTTTTTTTATTTTTTATTTAAGTTTTCACGAAGCTTCATTCCTTTAAAAGTATTAGGTATTTTTGACAGTGTATATTATATTAAATTTTTTTAAAAATTAATTTTTTAATTTATAATGTTCTTTTTGATTAAGATAAATATTTTTTTTTTATTTAAAGGAATAGTCGTCATTCATTTTACGATTTTTTTTTTCATGAAAAAGCAAATAATAATAAAAATGACTGTACATTGATTAAACATTGAGGTCATTGTATGTGATTTGCTGTAACAGCAAGAAAAAAACCAAGAGCTAATAACCTAAGATAATGGCCCATGATTCTTGGTATAACTTATGAATCTATTAAATTACAAAACCCACGCGAATACATTTCTCTAAGAAAGAAATAATTTATATTTTAAATATTTATGTAATTAATGTAAATTTTGATTTTTATGTTTTAGTTTTATACAATATTTCGAGAGAAAGAGAAAGAATAACAAAGAGAAACAAAAAGTGTAAGAATTGCTTATTTAAAACAAATTTAATGTGTAACACTCACACCATTTTCTCTTAATTTCATTCATACAATTTAATGAGAAAATTTGCATTAAATGTAATATTTAACAAATAGTGAAGGGATTAGCTCAGTGATAGCCTAGCTGAAATTCCACGCGAAGATCATTCGGGTTCCGAGTGCTGCCCACAGATTTTCTAATCTATTCAATTCTATCCAGACAATTCTATGATCCAAAAAAAAAAAAGTATTAATTAGAATTAAACATGTCAAAATTTCGGAGTTGGGAAAAAAAAAATCGGTTGACCGGAAGTGCGTTTTTGCTGAATAGTTTTTCCAGTTTTCGGCGATTTTATTTTATTTTCTTTCACAAAAACATCGACGAATTAAATTAAATTTGGTATGTGTATGTAAATGATATGTTATGTGTTGTATGTTTTCAGCGTGTAGCGTAAGCATTGTTGAAAGGGCTTGTGTGTGTGTGTGTCTAAGTTTTAGAGAAGAGAGAAGTATTAATGATATAAGTAAGAAGCCATCCACTGGTTTGAAATAAATAATATATTATCTCTAAATCTTTTTCTTTTGTTTTAAACTTTTTTATTGAACATTTACAACTGCACGAAATGGTACAATAATTAAAAAAGATATATGTAAATATATGTGGCGTGACAGTCGTGAATGGCGGTCATCCAGCAATGAACGCCATTAGTCAACCAAATGGTCGCGGGGCCTACGGCGCCTCAGCCGTCTTGGAGGATTGGAGGGGAGTGTTGTTGAGAAGAGGTTAGCTATTAAAAGGATTAGGGTATGATGTTAAGTTTTGATGAAATTTATTGTAGCGAGTTTTGGCAAGTTAGCAGATGAATGGAATGTTGAGATCTGTGTGTATAGTAATGATTGCCTACATAAAAAGGGAGCGTTTAATAAGTGGTGGAATATTTTAGATTGAAGTGTTTATAGTACGAGTATGTTGATGTTGGATCTTTTAGCCGTTCCGTAAAGCACAAGTCCGTTAGTCCATATTGGTGCAAGTAGAGTAGTATACAATCGTCGTTTATTCTGCAGTGTTCGTTTTGAGCATTCATCAAGTAGTTTTGTTAGAAGTTTGTATCATTTATTTAGCTCGGAAGTCTTGTATGGAGGGTTCCAAGTTAGTCGTTTGTCTAGGTATAGTCCAAGGTACCGACATAGTCGGCTGATGGGATAGGAGTGTTGTACAAGAAGACAGATGCAAGAGTTGTTCGTTTAAGTGTAAAGATTATGTATTTAGATTTTGTTGGGTTAATTTTTATGCGCCATCTTTGTACAAGGGATCTAGTGAGTGAAGATGAGATTGTAGACAGTAGTTACAGGATCAGCATATGTAGAGAGAATGGCAGTGTCGTTGGCAAAATGTAAATGGAGGTGTTGATTAGAAGGTAAGTCGGCTGTCTAGATTGTGTAGAGGAGAGGAGCTAAGACGCTACCTTGTGGTACTCCAGCAAGGATAGGATAGACGGAAGATTGGGAGGCGCCTTGAGTTACTAGGAAGAATCGTTCGGATAGATAGGAAAGGAGGATGAGATAATATGTGCTTGGCAGAATAGTCGTTAAGTTTTCCCAGGAGTCCCTCGAGCCACACCCTGTCAAAGGCCTGCAAGATGTCCAGGAATATTGCGGCACAGAATTGCTTGAGTTCTAGAGAAGTGGCGGTAGTGTCTACAACGCCATGGGCCAGCTGTTGTGGAGTGGCAGCCTCGAAAATCGAACTGATGGTTTGGTATGATTTTTGAGATTTTCTACTATTTCTAGGAGGCGTGGCAGAAGGAGAATCAGAGACATTTTCCGTGATAGCCTGCTTTTTTTTGTGGAACACTGGCAACCAATGTATCAACTGTATTTGCTCTATGCAAATCTATGTTATTACACTGTTTAACAAAAACATCCTGATGATGGGCGAACGCCCGAAACCGGTCGATGAACACAAAAAGAAGCAGGCTGTCACGGAAAATGTCTCTGATGCTTTCCAGCTCTGCGGAACCAACCAACCATCACAACAGCAGAAGGAGTCTTTCAAATATTTTCCCTAGAATGGATAGAAGGCTAATAGGGCGGTAAGAGGAAGGCAGATGGGTTGGTTCTTTGGGTTTTAGTATCATTTTAATAGCAGAGAATTTCCAGAGAATGGGATAGTAAGTAGTTCGTAAGATGGCGGTAGATGGTTGTAAGGAAGACTATTTGCTTTACTACACAGTTCGTGGAGGATGTCAGCTGTGATTATCTAAATAAATTTAAATACTTTATAATAATTCCATAATAATAAGCTTATAAATATTATAGAAACTCTTGCACTTGATTGATTTAAACACAAAAAAATGTTCACGTAACACTAACTGGCACACAGATGTTTGCCAGATGATTACTGGATGAATGTTGAAATAATACTGATGAAATAATGCTCCAAATTGGTAATTAAAAACTTGCCCTTTATATCTGATTTCTAGAAGGGGTTAAAAGACAAAGTGTGGTCGAGTTCTCCGACCTCTCTTGTAACGGTGTCTTGTACCTGGAGTTTTGACCCTTCTGCCCAGCCAACGTACAAATTACCATTTAATACTGATTATTACAAATATAAATATATTTCCGCTATATATAGCGGTATATATAAATTATTACTATTTTTCCATTTACTTCTTCAAAGCCATTTTATTTAGTTCAGATACTACCATTGATATAAAATACTAATGATCTATTAATAATTTGAAGTTTGAATCAATTATTTCTCTATAAACTGCAGTAAGAGAAAATCGTGTGTGAGTGTTTCACAACATTACTTTTGGTGTTATAAATTTTTTTTGTTTTTTTTTGTAATCTTATTTTGTCACGAGCATTAGATAAAAGGCAAAATATTTTTGCATGTGGAAAAGATTTCAATCTGTTTAAAATATTTTTTTTTTCTTTCTTTATTTATTTTTTATTTTATTTTACTTTTTACATTTTTTTTTTTTTTTTTTTTTTTTTGATAAACAAAAAGTTCTTGTATAAAATATATAAAACACACACTCACACAAATATATATATAAAAATAAGGCCTATAAACTCTGTGGTGACTTTTCTCCTTTTGCTCATTCATTTTATATTTTATACTGCCACGTGATATATATATTATGTGACCGAAATATGACACATACAATATCAGACAGACATTCCTGACTGTGAGTCTAGACAAAGCCAACTCATATATATATATACATGTGTGTGTGTACATCCTGAAAGAATACTAAAGATACAATTATCTCGTTAAATTTTTTATACACACACACAAACTCACAAACAAAATGTATTATTCATATATATGATGACTCAATATCTCATTTAACTAACTAATTGGATCATACTCACTTCTTGTCCCACAGATTGTTATAGGGGATTATTGCATGGCGACTTGAAAGATCTATTGTGCCCCTTCGGAGCCTTCTCAGTGCACTGCCGGCTTCCGAGCAGTGTTCTCTAGCTACAGGCATTACTGCCCATCACCGGAGCCTATGCGACATCATCTACGGTCTCCTTACCGGTGGTCGCTGGAGTATTGCCGCTTGATCTCCAAGCAGAGAAGAGGGCCCTAAGATACAAGCACCAAAAGAGGGGAACGATCGTCCTTGATGGTCGGGAGTTGTCTAGTCAGATGCCTCCTGCTCTCGTAAAGAAAACGATCCTAGAGTATGAGATAGGGAAATGGCAAAGACGCTGGGATGGACAGCAAGAACCACTTATGAGTTCTTTGCGAATCTGCATCACAGACTGTCCATGCGATGGCTGCGGCTATCCCAGACCGTTACACAATATTTCACATGTCACGGGGAGTTCAATTCTAAGCACTTCGACTTGAGATTGAATGATTCCCCAGATTGTGAATGCGGCCAACGGAACACATTGCATCACGTTCTCTTCCGGTTTCCTCTCCTCGACGAGGCTAGAATCCATATGGAATTCAAGCTGATAAGTAGGGGGGAGAACTGGCCGGAAGAATGTAAAGAACTGATAAAAAATGCTACGAATTTCGAAGACTTTATGGAGTTTGCTCAAGAAGTAGCGACAATAAGAAGGACTAGACGGATAAGTAGAGGTCCGCCTCCCCGTGGCAGGGACGGTAACTTGCCTATAACATAGGCAAGGCCAAGTGACCATAGGCACCAGTTTTGGCGCTATGCGCTAGTTACGGTGACTAGGAGTGTGCGAATAAATAATAAAAAAAAAAAAAATGCCCATCACCGGACAGCGAGCTGTAGGTGCATCTAGGAAGTGAAAATCTAAGGGAGTATGGTGGATTCGAACCCGGGATCTCCGCGTTGCTTGTCCACCAGCTACCTACCACCGAGCAAATCCCTTCCTTCTCCCTTCGCTTATGCCAATTAACTAGCGATGGAAACCCTAGTTTGTGTACTGTGTTTCTCCTATGTCTGTAAAGAGTAGAGTGTATGTAGTTTTAAGTCTATTGTGTACTATTCCCCAAGTAACTGTATGCCATAGATACGCCTTGGGGGCTTTCTTGTCCCATAATCAAATTCTTAGTAACCAAAAAAAAAAAACAACTATAAACAGTATCCGGACGGCAGATTTCTGGGGGGCGAGAATATTCACCTGTACAGAAGAACTCTTCCTCCATTTTATTTTAACATTATTGTCATATTTACTGCGAGCCAAAGCAATATGCCAGATTATATCTAGACAAGCAACTGACAAGGACCACCCACCAAAAATACCACCCTTCCCTCCCTGTTACGACTCAAATGAATGACTGCAAACTAAGATACAAAATACAAAAAAGAATTTTTGATTAACATTCCAAACGGATTCTACCGAAGTAGAAAAAAAAAATCTGATGTGAAACACTCACACGACTCCAACACACTCTAACTAATATGATTTAATTTAACAAAATTTTTGTTTAAAATTGCAATGTATACAAACGTTTAGATTGGTTGGCCATAAAAAAAAATTGGGTAGCATAAGATCTTGTAGCGGCAGTTTAAATTTAATCCTCAAATCCTTTTAAAATTACCTTTTGTGTAAAATTATTACAAATGAAATTGTTACGTCTTTATCGTGTAATGAGCAGTCGATCTTTAAAAATAAAATAAAAATCATAGCAGTAGTATTAAAGAAAACGCAATAACCTATTCTTTAAAAATATGCAATTCCGGTAAACCGGTTTTCTTCAATTGTGGAATTTTATCAGTACTAAGTGTATTATGCGATTTTATCAGTAACAATAAGTGTATGTATTATTTGGGGCGGTACTTCAAAGGGAAGGTTGACGTTATTGTTCCTTCCGGAAACTACGAAAAAAATAAATCACTTCTTCCGGGAAAATATTCCAATATAAGTGGTAGATATTTATATGTGTACATAGTATAGAAACTTCAAAGAAAATCGCTTGATCCGAAAAGAAAACGTTCAATAAAATCCCACATTTTCAGTTGACGAATTTAGCCCGTGTCTGTAGTACCTAATAGAGATTGTAATTTTTACCCACTTTTTCATTTACCGGTAATTCGGTAAATGAAAATTAAATTACCAATTTACGGTAAATTTTTTTTTTTTTTTTTTTTTATGTTTTTTTGTAATAATACATAAATAATTTGTTAGAATGATACCTATTTTGAATGTTTTTTTGTAATAATACATAAATAATTTGTTAGAATAATACATATATTGCGCAATCTTAAGGCATAATATTAGAATCTTGTAATAAATATTTGTATTTTATTATTTTAAACAGTTGTTAGAAGTAAAAAATTTATTTAAGGTTCAAATTTTAATGTCATTTTACAATAATATTTTATTAATGTCCTGTCATAAATGTGGTACATTCAAAATTGCTATTAATTTAAAAAAATACGTGAAATATTTACATATTATTATTTTTAAATATTAAAAAAGGAGATATTTACTTACTCTTTAAAAAAAAAGCGTTGATTGTAAAGACTTTTAAACCTTTAAAAAATCACAAAAAACTGCAGAGCGCCAGTCACATATTACGCTAACTGTAACCAGCGCTTTCTGTACGATTTACAGTGGCTCTCAAACCCAAGAAAGTTTAAATTGAAATTAAACAAAAAATATCTCACATAAAATTAATAATTAGGTATACTGTTGCTTACACTTACCTGTTTTTTTAAAATTTTCAATGTCCCTTTAGCCCTTTTAAATATCTATAAACACAATATTATCTACATAAAAATGTCTAATATGAATTTTTCATTTATCGAATTACCGGGAAATTTTTGAAATTTTCCAGTAAGTTTACTACCGAACGTTTTTTTTGTCAATTTACCGGTTAACAGGTAAATCGGTAAACCGGTATACAATTCCTAGTACCTAATACCAAGTTAAGCTTCGAAATATTTCATTAACACACACACAGACCGACCATTCGCGTCAAAACGTTTTTTTTTTCGAACTCAGGAGACCTCAAAACATATATTTCCGGTGAAAATTCAATTTCATAAATTTGATACGATAGCAATGCTTCCTTTCTTCTTGCAAGGGAATAAGGGAAAGTAAAAAATGACTCTAAAAACACATAGAAAATTCAAGAGAGAAATACTTCAGAGAAGCAAGGCTGCTCAACGATGTTGAGCTGCTAGATGACACAGCGTACCAATCAATCGGGAGACATGTGTTTAAACCATTTGATTATTAAGTAAAAAAAATCTGGTGTGAAACACACACACAACTTTCTCTTACTCCAGTTCTCAAAATGATAATAGACAAATTTTATAGTTTGTGTACCAAATTTAATGAAATTCGTCGAAAACTGAAAAAACTGTTCAGTAAAAGCGCACTTCCGGTTTACTAATTTTCTTGAAACTCGGAATTTCAGCCATCTATTTATTTCTAACTAATTATGTTTGGATGATAGAATTGTATAATGAACTAGGATAGCACTTTGATGAAAATCTAACCCCACCCTTCCCCTAAAAGTGCTCTTACAAGAAATTTCCCAGAGAAATGTTTTAGATAAAAGTTGTAG
Organism: Triatoma infestans; assembly: GCA_011037195.1. Taxonomy (NCBI): domain Eukaryota; kingdom Metazoa; phylum Arthropoda; class Insecta; order Hemiptera; family Reduviidae; genus Triatoma; species Triatoma infestans. The sequence continues at coordinate 23,969 of JAAEAF010004513.1, read as the reverse complement.
ATCTTTGCATGTTTAGTTTATATACGAAGTTTCAAAAAAATCGTCAGAGCCATTTTTGAGAAAATTGCGAAAAAGTGAATAAATCATTTAGTAAAGTGGTAAAGTAAACGCACTTCCGGTTATCCGATTTTTTCAAACTCGGAATTTCAACAACATATTTACTTCTAATTAACATTATTTAGATGACAGAATTGTCTAATAAACTGAAATAGCACTTTAGATGGAAACCTAACCCCACCCTCCCCCAAAAGTGCCCTTCAATGTATTTTCCCGGAGAAATGTTTCTAATAAAAGTTGTAGCTCTTTGTATGTGTGGTTGATGTTTGAAGTTTAAAGAAAATCGTCGGAGCCATTTTTGAGAAAATCGCAAAAAAAGTAAAAAATCCAACTAGTAAAGTGGTACTTCCGGTTGAGGAATTTTTACAGATAACGTACAGTCAGATCCCATGGTGACCTCTAAACGGAATATCAAATTTCAACTTTCTATGATTTTTCGTTTTTTAGCTATGCTGTTCACATACATACATACACATACACACACACACGGACACACGGACACACACACAGACCATTTGCTAAAAACCACTTTTTTGGACTGAGGGGACCTCAAAACGGATATTTCCGGTGAAAACTCGATATCGCAAATTTGACACGATTAAAATACTTCCTCTTACTAGGAGTAAGAGAAAGTAATATCCAATCGTAAAAAGAAAATAATTTCGGGTACCTCATGCGAGACTGAAATAGTCAGGATATTACAAAGCAAAAATATTACTTAAATATATGAAACATTTTTAACCGTGCAAGTGCTGGTATATTATGCCCAGGGAGTCCTACAATAACATCCTCCACAATTGGAAGCAAGTCATCAAGGCTGATGCCAACACTGCCCAAAAAGGCAGACATCTCCGTTGGAATGACACCTCTCGAGCCAAACCACAGGCCCTGCAAACTGGTCTCTAAATTTTTCTTTGATGTGGGGAATACACTTCTCGTAAATTTTGCTCTTCTCCTTGTGGACCTTCTCCGCTTGACTCGGATTCATTACTTGACGATCATTACTTACTCGGACGAATAGGTTGCCAAAGCTTCTAATTTCCCCGCTTTCTTCCATTATCAAAAACAATAACCTTAAATAATTGTTCTATCCACACAGCCAAACAAACATATATTGGTTTTGATCACCGAGACAAGCCTATAAGTAAGTAAGTTCATATCCTAGAAGGCTGGCGTTACAGGTTAAAATGGTCGCGTAGCCATTCTCTTCAGCCTTCAATCGTGCGATTTTATTATGAATCAGACAATTAGGGGGGTTGCTTGATTGATTTTGTGGAGGAATTTTGGATATCCAAAGGCTAGTTCTGAAAAGAATATACGATATATATACGATATACGATAATATACGATATATATATATACTCGTATAGATACATTCAGCTTGGATAGGATAGTTTGGTTGAGAACAAAGGGGAATATTCGATTTTTTTTTCGTAAAGATTTTAGAATTTTTTTTTTTAGAAATTGTTGAAGTATAAAAATTATTCACAGAAGTGTAGAAAACTTTGAAGTACTGAAGTTAAACAAAAAAAGGAGAAAAATAATATACCACACATTCCACGTATTAATTAAAATTAAAAAAAAAATTAAAAATAAAAATTAAAAATTAAAAAAAAAAAAAAATTACTTTAGAAGAAGATAAAAAAAATACCAGAGGAATAAAAATTAGACACGGTTGAAAGATTAAACATCTTTTTAAATAAATAATAAATTCCCATATATATATATATATATATATATATTTGAAATGCAATAAGAATAAAAAGAAACTATACACAAGCAGACAAAATAAAAAAATAAATGAAAAAAATAAATAAAAAAAAATCCAGGTACTTATAAAACAACTAAGATAGACTTTAGCATAAATATTTGAAGAAATAATTTTAATTAATTATACTAAGAGCGGGAGGGGGGCAGCCAGCCGTCTGTAAAATTTCGAATGTTTGGAGTTCTTGTTTATTTTATTTATTTTTTTTTTATTTTAGATCTTTTAGAAAAATGTCAGTGGTTGTTGGTTTAAATTAAAATAATAATAATAAAACATGAAATCTTTTAAATATCGAATATATTATTTGATTTATCAATTTTTTATTTTATTTTTTTTCTTTTCTTTTTTAAAGAGAGAGTAATAGAGAGCCGCGGACAGGATGCCCCCCCACAACTTTTTTGTTTTTTTTTTATCTTCAACCAGGTGGGAGAGGTAAGAAAGAGACGCCACAATTCGAAATGTGAATCAGTATAACATATGGTAATTTCCTGTCTGCCGCAAGTAGAGAGGTTGGCAACATCGTCTGACTCGATCTGTTACAAGTATTTAAGAGAGAGAGAGAGAGAGAAAGAGAGAGAGACAGAAACAACCAACTTGCATATCCATCCCACGAACTGACAGACTGAAACAATAGAAATTGTATTTCAATAAGAATTCTATAAAACAGTATGTAAAAATCGCACGATACAATTGTTTAGATAAGCATCATCAACAACTAATAGTATAGGTATTTTACATAATTAGGTCTCTCTCACTCACTAATTTAATCTATTTATACTATTTAACTGTTTTTTTTTCTATTTCAGTAACCGCTAACACTATCAGTTAAATGGTAATAATATCTAATCTACTTCATATTAATTGAAAAAATCTGGTGTGAAACACTCACACAACTTTCTCTTACTCCAGTTCTCAAAATTATAATTGACAAATTTCATAGTTTGTGTACCAAATTTGAATGAAATTCGTCGAAAACTGAAAAAACTGTTCAGTAAAAGCGCCCTTCCGGTTTACTAATTTTCTTGAAACTGAATTTCAGCCATCTATTTATTTCTAATTAATTATGTTTGGATGATAGAATTGTATAATCAACTATGATAGCACTTTAGAGAAAAACATAACCCCACCCCTCCCCTAAAAGTGCCCTTAAAAGAATTTTCCCAAAGAAATGTTTTAAATAAAAGATGTAGATCTTTGCATGTTTAATTTATATATGAAGTTTCAAAAAAATCGTCGAAGCCATTTTTGAGAAAATTGCGAAAAAGAGAATAAATCATTTAATAAAGTGGTAAAGTAAACGCACTTCCGGTTATCCAATTTTTTTCAAACTCGGAATTGCAACAACATATTTAATTCTAATTAACATTATTTAGATGACAGAATTGTCTAATAAACTGAAATAGCACTTTACATGGAAGCCTAACCCCACCCCTCCCCCAAAAGTGCCCTTTATTGCATTTTCCCGGAGAAATGTTTCAAATAAAAGTTGTAGCTCTTTGAATATGTGGTTGATATTACAAGTTTAAAGAAAATCGTCGGAGCCATTTTTGAGAAAACCGCAATAAAGTCAAAAATCCAACTAGTAAAGTGATACTTCCGGTTGAGGAATTTCGACAAATAACGTAGTGTCAGATCCCATGGTGATACCTAAACGGAATATCAAGTTTCAACTTTCTACGGTTTTTCGTTTTTGAGCTATGCTGTTCACATACAACATACAACATACATACATACATACATACTACACACACATAACATACACACCACACACACACCCACACACACACACACAGACCATTTGCTAAAAATCACTTTTTTGGACTCAGGGGACCTCAAAACGGATATTTCCGGTGATAACTCGATATCGAAAATTTGACACGATTACAATACTTCCTCTTACTAGGAGTAAGAGAAAGTAAAAACATAATTCCTCCAGTTTTAAAAAATGGTTCCAGAAATGTGATAAATTTTATTTTATTTTTTATTTTCATGAAGTTAAAAGACTTATTCTGTAAACCTTAAACTTAGTGCAATTTAAGTAAAACAATCCCGAAACTTCAAATAAATTCCAAGGGGAAAAAAAAAATCTGGTGTGAAACACTCATACAACTTTCTCCTACAGCAGTTTTCGAAATTGTAATTGATAAATTTTACACTTATTTTATCAAATTTAATAAAATTCATTAGTTTTTATGGGGGGAAAAAAATCACGAAAACTGAAAAAAAAAACTGTTCCGTTTTAAAAACACACTTCCGGTTTACTAAATTTTTTTTGAAACTCCAAATTTTTTACAATCTATTTATTTTTAACTTAATTTTATCTAGATATATCCTTAAGTAAATTTTTTCCCGATGAAATGTTTCAAATAAAAATGGTAGATCTTTGTATATGTATATGATATACCCAAGTGTTTAATGAAAATCGTTGGAGCCATTTTTTCAAGAAAATTGCAAATAAGTGATTAAAAAAACAATCATTCAGTAAAGTGATGAATTTTGGTTGAGGAATTATGACAGATAACGCAATATGTCGGATCCCATGATTGACACCTTGACGGAAATAGTAAGTTTGAACTTTCTACGATTTTTTTTGTTTTGTTAGCTATATTTTTCACACGCAAACACAGACCATTTGCTTAAAGCTACTTTTTTTGGACTCAGGGGACCTCAAAACGGTGAAAACTCGATAACTGAAAATTTCACAAGATTACAATACATCCTATTATTACTAGGGGTAAGCAGATTCTCCACTCTTCGTTCTCACAAACGCGGGACCATAGATTTTCCATTAGTATCTTTCTTTCCACAGATCTCCAGAATCTTTTCGCATTCTTTAAACATTGTCCATGTTTAGTTAGCGAACTACCGGCCTAATTATTATTGTCTTGTACATAACAAGTTTCGCCTTTCGTGAGTTTAAGTTCTTGGAACGCAGAGCCTTTTGTAAGGTATAATAAAAGCATCGCTCATATATCTGCGCTACTGTCACTGTTTCACCTGACACGACTGATCCATGATCTGTATTGATAGTTAGTTAGTATATCAAATTTAAAGAAATCCGTCAAGAGAAAGTTAAAATGGATAATCCAATTTTTATGGAATTTGGCATTAAAATTTCGGCTTGTATTATTTTATTTTATTTTTTTTTTATTATTAATAATTTGTCTCGGGGACATACCCCATACAAATGAAGACTGGTCAAATACAGTGAACAACATAGTAAGAAAAAAGAGACCAGAATATATAAACAATACAATATGGAACAATACAACACAAAATATAGAGTAATAACAGTAAATACACAGCACACTGCATTGTATCTATATTTTAAATAACAGATGTATAATTTATGAATACAGGACTATAAACCGACAAAAAGTGGCGATATAAGTGTATAATCAATCTCTTACAATGTAACTATTCATTTAGTATAAATGCTCGTGTTTTGAGGCAATTAATTGTAAAGAGGTATAATTGTTTGATTTCATTTTCGTACCTAAAAACAAACACATTGTGGAACTGCTCCGTTGATACATTCTTAACCTGCGGTATGTACTGATTACGAAGAGATTCGTAAACCGGACAAACTACTATTAAGTGGTACAAATCTTCCGCATCATTATGCCCGCATACTGTGCATATTTCCTTGGGTTTTATTAGGTGTGTGACATTTTTCACTGACAATTTGATCTGGTAATTGCCCGAAAGCCTCAATTGTGTGACTAGTTTCACTATACCAAATGGCAAATTCAATTCGCTAGAATATTGGCAAACCGAACTTGTGGCAAGTAGATCGTTATAAATAGGGCTGTACTTTGCTGAGTGCATTAGTTCTAGGTCATTTAACTTTTGGGATTCCTTATATCTATTTAATGTTCCAGAGATAGACTTTTTAAAGACTGTGGGGTCTGTTTCAAGTAGAATATCATTTGAGCCAATCAAACTCAATAAATAATCCATCTGCGAAAACCAGTTGTACTTTAACGAGGGTTTACGACTAAAATGAATATTTTTTAGCTTCAAAAAGCACAACTTAGGTAGTCGTTGGTTTTGCATTTCAAGGAGTTTGCAGATCCAGAACAGCGCTGATTTGACCACATTATAATTGGAGTTAAGCAGATCAAATTCAGTTCGGATAAGCCAGGCAGGTGTACTTTTATTTAACGAAAAAAGCTTTTTGTAAAACTCCAGGTGCACTTTTTCTATTTCAGATAGATATCTCAACCCCCAGATTTCAACCCCGTAAAAGAGAGTGCTCATGGAAATAGCATCATTGACCCTACTTCTACATTCCATTGATCTAAATTCCATAGATCGGCTTGTAAAAAAACAACAAAAAACAAATATGGAACACTGTAACATACAGTGGAGGCTTGCTTAATACTAAAAATAAATCTGACATAATACAATACGTATTTTCTGCTCGACTACAGCAATTATATGTAGTTTAAAAAAATAAATAAATAAATAAAATTTATCTGCCATATTATATTATAAATTTATGGCCATTTTTTATGGGAAAAAATGAAAATGAACCGTAAACTCCCTCCCACCCAAAAGATTTAAGATTTAATGACATTTTATTAAGCTAAAATGAATATTCAAAAATTCATATAAAATAATTTAATAGCTCAATTTATATTTTATTAATACATACTAATATAATCCTATTTTACAAAAAAAAAAAAAAAAAAAAAATTTAAATATATTAAAAAATTTTTATGTTCACCATTAAATGTCATTATTTTAGAAATTTATGGTGATTATAATCATTTTTCCCACCTATGAATAAAAAAATTACAGGTGTGAAATATTTAAAAACTTGTTTTATATATTACATTTTGTTATGATCTAGCTAAGCGATAGAGGGGAGGGTCAGCAATTTATCAAGTAATGTTTTATAAGGGTTATTTCTTCAATTCTACTACTTTCTGGAACGCATTATTTATTAAAATTCTTCAATATCTGACTATAAGCATTGTGATTATGCTTCGTCAGCATTTTATAGTGCAGAAGGAAAAAAAAATCTGGCGTGAAATACTCGCACAACTTTCTCTTACTGTAATTTATTACATATTTCTGATTTATTTATTCATTTACACTGGTAATAATTACTGAAAATTTACATATGTATATCCGAAATATAAATAAACAAAATAAAAGTCCTAATTCCGGCTAAACAGATATTCTTGGGAAACTCGGAATATTGGCAAATAAATTAAATTCTTATTAGCCTTATTATAATATCTAATAATGAAAAACTGAAAACATCAATTCAATAATGTAGTACTTCCGGTTTGATAAAACATATGCGAAAACTTATTATAACTCCTTAAATTTATCTAATCTTAGTTTATAATTAGGAATACTCGCATTAATTGAGAGTTAGTCTTTAAAACAGAAACATAACGACAACCTCTACAACATGATATTAGAGTTAAAAAACAATAATTCGACCAATATGGTTGCAGTGCGAAGTTTGGAGATCTGCCCTGAACCAGCACAGAATACAGACAATCCAATCTAGACTGGCTACGACGCATCACTGACGCAACCTTACTATGTTTCAAATCTTACATTATACACTGACCTTAACATGCCATAAACAATCAGAATGAGACACAATCAAATGGAAATATATTAGAAGTTCTACGAAATACTATCCCAACACAACAATCCCCCCCCCCCCATCTCAAGCTAAAGCACTCATTCACTGCTACAAATAGGAAGGATTAAAAGGTAGTTAGCCTAGGAATAATCTTTGCAAATTGCTAACAAAGCATTCAAGCCACACGCTAAATGAAGCCTAGGTCCGCAGAAGCATGCTGCATATCATCTACGCATTGCTTAATCAATAAATAAAAAAAAGAAAAAAAAAAGACTTTATAACCAATGGGAACTTTCTTGACAGATACATTTTCTTTATGCTGATATCGAAACAATATATATGAACGATAAACACGTACTTATTGAGTATTTTACTTTTATCCAAATTTGAAATCTATGCAAAAGTGACCAGTAAATATGAATATTTGTGGAGAGATGTGAGGAGAATGGCGGAGAGAAACCACTTAATAGTAGCAGGCCACTTTGGGGATCCCAGAAACAAAGGTAAGTCCGAAGGAAATCTGGGGAGCATTGAAGATTCTAACGGCATGTTCGGTTGGTTTGATAGGCATGGTAGTCAAGGCGAGTGGACGCTAGTGCAATGACATAGAGCGGTCTGTAATTTTGTCTTCACGAGATATTTATACATACGAAAAGGATATTTAGGATTTTCAGTACCACAGTTTTATTCCGTAAATCCTCAATAAATCAAGAAATATCATGGATATTTGTATCAATCTTAGTTTAGATCGTCTTTCGAGAAGTCTGTAAATAATTTTGCCTTGCCTTTTAAGTGTCGGTTGTTTAATCTGGGTTCCATGGTGGAATCGTCTCAAGGGAGCGCACTAGGTCAATAAACAGGATGAGAAATGTGGCGTATAGAAGACACGCTGACAGGATACCCGTAGATTGATGATTTGAACTTTAATTAAAAAAAAACATTACTGTTAAAAATAAAACATAAAAAAATGTCACCAATAAGATCTTATCTAGTAAGCATTTTATTTTATTTTTAATCAAAATGTAACAGCAACCAAAGACAGTTCAATACAGTTGAGGACAGTTCAATACATCCAATCACTACGTGTCATTACCCATTAACCACTCTACCTTAAACATTTCTCTATTGGAAAGTCCAGCAGCCTGTGTCTCTTATTAATATATTACTTAACCAGTGTTAACTCCGTCTTCTCATTTCATCAACCAGACAAATTCTTTCCACCTAGTACATCCATTATACAAAATACAATCTGTAGATAAATTTACGTACTATGTTTGGGAGAAATGAATGAATGATCTTTGTACAAAATGAATAAAGGCAGAACATATAAAGTTCTTTTGCATAGCAACTCATTGTTTTCCGGCAACTTATTTTCAAAGAAACGGTTGACTCCATGGATTTGAAATTTCATTGGTTACCCCCTCAATAACCACTTATCTTATATTTTCTAATTGTCTGCATCCTATATCACTTCCACAAGTGTAAACGATTAAAATAAGTCGGTTGCAGTCGGTCCGGTCGGCGTGTTTAATAACGGTTCTTGTAAATAATAAATTAAAAAAGTGTCAAAATTAATGGCTATACAGTGAATTTATTAATAAAAAATTAAAAACCAAGGTTACGCCGATAATTTATGGATAAATAAATAAAACATAAAAACCGTTAGGGTGTTTACAAGTCCCCCCCCCCCAGACCATTGTATAAGTAGTTTGTCAAAAAAATTTACAGCCTAGAACCTAAAATTACCTTCTTGCAGAGTGTTTGATGATTTACATGAAATTTGATTTTAGAGTTGAAACTAATTAGATGCAAATGCAAAAAATGGTTCCACTAATATTATAGGGTTAATACACTTTTGAATTGACGTCATGTTCTTTTTCAATTTTTTTTTTTTTTAATGGAAATGCTTGCGGGAGATAATAGTGGACAAATAAAATTTACCACAAATATTATAATTTATAAAATGTGTCTTCACTGCCAGATTGGTGTTAGAATGTTCTAAAAGACTGGAAGAGCTTTCTTCTCTGAAGGATGTGCTTCTAGTCTGGGTACCAGGTCACGTGGGAATTTTTGGGAATAAGGAGGTGGATAGGTTTGCCAAATTGAGAGCCTCTTTCCCTTTCATTGGTACCAAGCCTGCTGTTGGTGTATCTTTTGACACATGTCTGTCAGGCTTCCAGTCCATGGATAGCCTCACAGCACTCATCCCTATGGATGAGTACAGTAGGTTGTCGGCAGTCCAAAATGCTCACTGAGGGTCCGGGCAGGGCTTTGAGTGAGGGGGTCCTGTGTCTTTCACGGACCTCCCTCAGGTATCTGGTCGGTTTTCTCACTGGGCATTGTGGTTTAAGGGAACATCTCTATATAATGGGGGGCTCACGCCTGACCCTTTTTGTAGGGTCTGTGAGACGGAGGAGGAAATACCCATACATCTCATGACGGATTGTTTGGGCTGTGAGGAGATTAGGTATAATTAGGTTGGCCGGAATGGGATGTCTGTGGAAGAGCTTAGGCTATTTCCGCTTTAGGTTATTGTCCGATTTATTCGGACTGCGGTGAATCTTAGATGGATTAGATCCGGGTCGGATTTTTGTTATAGACACGGTTTGTTGTTGTTTTTCTTGGGGTAGTTATATGGGCTCAGTGAGGCTTTGGATAGAGTAGGGTTTTTCCCTCCCCACAGACAAATAATAATAAGAGTTTAAAGCATGAAGCTTTAAAGTTATTAAAAAAAGGATTGGATTTTATTTTATTGTTTCGGGAAGAGTCCTTCAAAAACTAGAATAAGAATAACCATTCTCTCTTCTTAGCTTTTACTTTTCAAGTAGTAGGTAACTAAATTCTCGCCAGTAATGCAGCACGGTCATCAAGCCAATGTTATGTGCGTGTAGAAGAGCTTAAGCTATGTTGTTTCAATGTTATGGTCCGATTTGTTCGGGCTATAGTAAAACTTAGATGGGTAAAACCCAGGCCTGGCTTTTTGTTCCAGACCCGGTAGTTGTTATTCTTTTGGGGTAGCTATATGGACCCAGAGAGGCTTTGGGTAGCGTAGGGTTTCGCCCTCCCCTTCTTTGAATAATAAATCATAATAATGATTAATAAAACTCACTCTAAGAATTAAAAATAAACAAAATAAATTGACTTACATATTGATGAGGCTTAATATTTGCAAGTTCCTTACCTAAAACAGAAAATACATTTATAAGTTTATTTAACTATAATTTAGCAAAATTATATGTTATAAATTTTTAGCTAACAGGTGGCCTAAACTTCGAAAATTATTTTTTAAATCATTTATTCCATCCATTTTTACTTTTTCTCATGGCTGTTAAGAAAAAAAAAAATTGTAATCGTGTCAAATTTTCGATATCGAGTTTTCATCCGGAAATACACGTTTTAAGGTGCCCTTTTTGAGAATCGCAGAAAGTTGAAACTTGATATTTCGTTTATGCTACAATATCTGTAAATTTTGACAGATAACTTCCTGTCCGGATCTCATGGTTGATACCTAAACTGCTAGGTCAACTTTAAACTTCTACGATTTTTTTTCGTTTTTGAAGTATATACTGTTACACAGAGACCATTTTTGAAAATCACTTTTTCAGACTCAGTGAAAACTCAAAACCATGTATTTCCGGTGTCAAAAGCGATATCGAAAATTTTGATTCGACCTTGCAATAATTCCTCTGATTATAAGTAAAAAAAGAATGTAAAAATAGAAATAAAAATAAAAAGAAATGAAACAATAACGAACTAATCCTTATTATCAGATGGCAAAATAACGTTATCACACACTATCAACTCTATTTGCCCACTTATTAATGATTAATTTTTGTTTATATATTATTTATTCGACAGCCATACTTAAAATGAATTGTAACTACATAAAAGTAGAATTAAAAAAAATAAAAAAAATTAATAAAGTTGAATAAAGAGGTCATTGTATCTTTTAAAATGTTGAAAGTTGTGATCCAAACAAAAGATGAGGTCGTTTGGAAGCTTTAACAGTAAACAATATATGTATAAAAGATATATCTACAATGATTTGTGTATATAAGAATATACTCTTGAATAAAAAAAAATTAGAAGAACCAGCTGTATATAAACAAAATCATATACTATATACACACATATATACACCCACACAATTTTTTATTTAATATGTAGTGCATCAATAATAATGTGATCATTTAATTTATAATATTTTATTACAACTGTAACATACTTTTTAAAAACAATTATAAAGTATTATAAACGATTTCTATAAATTATTTAATTAATTAATTAATAATATAGTATGATGAACGTGAACGAAAACCTTCTGGAAATAGTAAAAAGGCAGGAGGTTACGTTGGTTTGGGCATGTGGAAAGGATGACAGATGGACGGAAGGCTACCAAAGGGAATTTTGGAATGGGAAGTAGAAGGAAAAAGGTAAAGGGGAAGACCCAGGAAAAAATGGTGGACGAATTCAAGAGAGTCTGGTAGGACACATGGTTTGAGCGAACAGCAACTTTAGATTAGATACAACAGAATGGAAAAAGCTCTTAGGGGATTTATAGGTAAAGAAGACCCACTAATAGTGGAACAATCCAAATATTAATTTAATTCCATAGAAATCATACATCCGACTTAGTTTAAACATAAATATAATATTCGAATACGCGGATGATGTTGCTTTGTACACATCATCATGGAGAACTGATACTATCACCAGCAGACTTACATCTGCAATAGACAAACTGACAAAATACTGCACTAAATGGAAAATGAAAATAAATCATGACAAAACAAACGCCATAATGTTTAGTAAACGTAGACCTATAATCAACAGACAAATTAAACACAACAGTACTCTGATCCTCTGGACTAACAACGTCAAGTACCTCGGAATAACTCTGGACAACAAACTGAACTTCACGACCCACGTACAAGACAAAGTGAATTCTGGAAAAAAGACTATAAGACTGCTCTTCCCGTTACTGTCACGCAACTGAAAAATGACCACACAAAACAAACTCCTACTGTACAAAGTAGTCATCAGACCGATATTACTTTACGCTTCCTCCGCCTGGAGCCTGACTAGTAACAGTAACATAAAAAAACTTCAGATAACCCAGAACAAATTCCTAAGACTTGCGACTGACTCACCACGACACACCAAAATCGATCTACTTCACGTAAAATGATCAGTAACCCCAGTTTTTTCCTTCATCCAAAATCGTCTCCTGAAACTCCTCTCCAATCTAGACTGTCATCTCAATCCACTCTGCCGCGAAATAGCCTCCTACGATCCCTCCATACATTACAGGCATAAAAGACTGAAACACATCCTCTCGTAATATTTTTCCTAGAGCTGCAGGTTTTTTTCCCCTTTTTCCCTGCATTTTGTACTTCGCCTTATCCAAAAATCACCATACAAAGATTGCAGGAAGGTTATAATGTTAATGTACATTGGAACTTCTGTTAATTATTATTGTACATATTTGTACATTTGTAATAAAGCTTTTTATCTATCTATCTAATATTCGTAGAATTTACAGATTTTTTTATGACATCAGAGACATTTTTCGTGATAGCCTGCTTCTTTTTGTGGTCATCGATCGGTTTCGGGTGTTCGCTCCTCTTCAAGGTGCGTTTGACACAACAGTGTGATAACACAGACTAGCACAGAGCCAAATTCAGTTTACATACTGTCTACCGTAGTCCCTGAAACCGGTCGATGACCCCCAAAAAGAAGCAAGCTATCACGGAAAATGTCTCTGATGCTTTCCAGCTCGGCGGAACCAACCACAACAATCATAAAGCCAGTGAGGCTAAATATCTTAACAATTATTACAATTTAACATCAAAAATCTATAATATAAAAGCCAACAATTTTTTATGACACACTAAAATATGAAATCAGGTGGTAAATTATTATTATTTTGTTTTTATTAATATTTTTACTAGAAAGTGAACGTATTAAGGTGGAGGGGGGAGCTTAAAATAAAATTTTCGATACAAAATTGTGGGGTTCAACGGAGCGTTTTAAACTTTATACGAATCAAAAAAATCATGGCATTTCAACTCTTGGAAGTAATTGTCAACACACTCTCTTTTATGTAATAAGAAAAGATACACACTAATGAAAATGTTTTTGGTGTGATGTGTTGTAGTGTAGTGGTAGCTTGTGGCGTGAGCGGTTTTGTAAAAGGGCTTGTAAGCATATATGTTTAAGAGAGAAGTAATAAGAATAATTAAGAAAACACTGGTAAATATTTTACAATATCACAACTGTTATGTTTATGAAATTAAGTGTTTATCTAGATTAAATGCAAAGCTCTTATGTTTTAACTTAAAGTGGCACTGATTTTTAGAGAGCGATTCCTGAAGCAAGTGTTCTGGCTTTGAAAGCAGAATGCAGACTGTCCGAAGGAATGCCTTCTCTAACGGGGGAATTTTCTCTTACAAAACAGTTGGCCAAGTGGCATTGTTATTTTCCTAACGGATTCCTGTTCTTTTGTCTCTTTAGCAACAATGACCTTAAATTTTAGTACCTGACTCTAAAATACATTATTTTTGCCAAAATTATTTCATTTAAAATATTTTTCAAAACTATTTATTTTTGCATTTCTTCTTCCACTACACTAACCTTAAGACTCAACAACAGTGGTTAACAGATCTTTCTCCTCTCTCCCTAACACACACACACACACATATACACGAAAATATTTCCTATAACAAGTGATCAAAAGCCCCATTATAATAAATTCCACACCTAGCCACTTATTTGAACTCAGGGGATCCCAAAAACGTTTATTTCCGGTGTAAACTTGATATCAAAAATTTGACAAGATCATAATAATTCCAGTAACAGTCGTAAGAGAAAATAGATAACAAGTACGATATTGTAAATAAAATGTATACGTAGTAATGAACTGACAAAAATACAGACAGAATCTGACGAAAGTTTTTTTTGTTTTTTTTTTTAATTCTCCATAAAGGTGTGATAATTAATATACTATAAATAGTAACATTTACAGACCGCAGACACAAGTTATATAATATATTAACAACATCAAACCCAAACATTATATTGCGACCACGATACCACATGAAAAAGCCTCTGATATAAATTTCAAAAAGGCACCACAACTATTAAGAAAAAAAAAAAAATAAATAAATAAATAAAGAAAGTCATTTTGTGAATAAATTAACTCAATTATATTAATGTAATGTTCACATTTACAAAAAAAGAAAAACACATACGATTTTTCACATTCTTTTTTTTTTTTGCCAGATGTTAATCAAGCTCGAGCTAATTTCTTGGCACACACATCGACTTGGTGTGCTGGGCAGAGAATTTTTAATTTAATTTGGTTAAAAATCACCACACATTATAATATAAGGACTTGCTGTATTTTTAAAAAATATATTAAAATCTTTATCAATGATAAATGACTAAAAGGGAAAAAAATCATAAATTTATTTACTAATTTCTACCTTTCCTTTTTTACTTCCTCTTACTCCTAGTAAGAGGAAGTATTGTAATCGTGTCAAATTTTCGATATCGAGTTTTCACCGGAAATATTCGTTCTGAGGTCCCCTGAGACCAAAAAAGTGGTTTTTAGAAAATGTGTGTGTGTGTGACAACATAGCTCAAAAACGAAAAACCGTAGAAAGTTCAAAATAGATATTCCGTTTAGATATCACCATGGGATCCGACAGTAGGTTATCTGTCAAAATTCCTCAACCGAAATTACCACTTTACTAGTTGTTTTTTCTTACTTTTTTTGATTTTCTGAAAAATGGCTCAAACTGATTTTCTTCCAACTTGCTACATCAACTACTCATACAAAGATCTACAACTTTTATTTGAAATATTTCTCTGGGAAAATTCATTTAAGGATACTTTTGGGTGAAGTGCTATTACAGTTTATTATACAATTCTGTCATCTAAATAATGTTAATTAGAATTAAATATGTTGTAGAAATTCCGAGTTTGAAAAAAAATCGGACGACCGGAAGTACGTTTACTTCACCACTTTACTAAATGATTTTTTTTCACTTTTTAGTGATTTTCTCAAAAATGGTTCCGATGATTTTCTTGAAACTACCTTTATAAACTAAACATACAAAGATCTACAACCTTTATTTAATAAAACATTTCTCTAGGAAAATTCATTTAAGGGCACTTTTAGGTTAGGCTCTAAAGTGCTGTCACAGTTGATTATACAATTCTATCATGCAAACAAAATTAATTAGAAATAAATAGATGGCTAAAATTCCGAGTTTCAAGAAAATTCGGGAAGTGCGCTTTTACTGAACAGTTTTTTCAGTTTTCTACGAATTTCATTAAATTTGTTACACTTACAATAAAATTTGTCAATTATAATTTTGCGAACTGGAGTAAGAGAAAATTGTGTGAGTGTTTCACACCAGATTTTTTTGGCTTTCTCTTACTATTATTTTTTATAGCCAACGGCTAAAGATATACCATTTTATATTTAATCCACCCAACCCATATTTTGTCTTCATGAAAGTTAGTGCTTAAAGAAGTGGGGCGGTCTCTACCAGCACTGTATATAAATTCTTTTAGATTAGCTTTTATAATTTCTCGCAAAGATAATCAACGCAACTTTCACAATCAATATACATTGTTAAATGGTTGTACAAGGTATAGATCATTTTCTAAGATAAATGCTATTAGTGAAAGAGATTACACCATGACTGGTAGTCAACACTGATTGTTAATAACACATGGAATATAACAACACATTTTTCCCAGAACTCTACTACAATACAATTTCTCCGGACAAATAGAATTAAATAGATTTTTTATAAATATTCAATTACATTTAATGTTTAAAGAAAATAAAGGGAACCGTTGACTAGAAAATTTCGTAGGAAGCTACTAACATTTTTTATTTTTTCTAACTACTGTTAGAGGAAGTATTGTGATCGGGGGCCAGATTTTGCGAAATTGAGTTTTTCACCGGAAATATAAAAAAATGGTTTTTAAAAAAACGGTCTGTATGTGTGTCTGTGTTTTGTTTTTCCCTCCAGGCCGAGTTGAGAGCCGTTTATTTACACATATCTCGTACAATTTATTGTACATTACATGTGTTAATCAATATGTTTAATTGGAATTTTTAATATTAAATGATAATTATTAATATTATCACAAAAGGACAATCACAAAAGAGCTTTAATGTGGATATCCAAAAATCTTTTAAGATTATAGAAAATAATATTGCACAATATGTATAAAAATAATAAACTAAATAATATTTACATCACGAAAAAAATAAAAATTTAAAAAAAATATATATATATACGAGTATTGATCATGTTTGCATCACAAGAAAAAAAAATTAAATAATAATAATAATAATATTTACATCACAAAAAGAAAATAATAATAATTAATCACACAAAAAATAGGTATTGCACATCTTCTTCTTCTTCTTCTTAAGGTGACTCCCTATTCAGGGTTCCTTGCCACAAGTAACCATTTTCCTCGGTCCAAGGCATCGTCTTCGCATAAATCTCTCGCAGACATTACTTCGCGCACCTGTGCGAGCCAGCTATCTCTTGGTCTCCTCCCTTTCCTCTATGCACCGGGAGGTTGCCACCAAAATGCTTGTTTAGGAAAGCGTGAATCTTCCATTCTCAAGACATGTCCAAACCACAACAATCTTCTCTCATCAATTTTTTCGAGGATTGTCTTATTTGTTGCGGCTATCTCTGTGATGGTGGCGTTTGGTGTTTGATCGAGAATAGTTTTTCTTAAGCACCTCCTCCAAAACTCCATTTCCGAAGCATTTAGGGTACTGCGTAACCTCGCTGATAAGAGTCCAAGCCTCCGAACCATACACAGAAGTACGCTTTCTACTAAGGAGGCATATATCTTGTGCTCAATAGGAATGCTCACGTCGCGGTTCCATAATACGGAATGCAGCATCCGCGTCACTGCTCTCCCCTTTCCTACTTTCTCCTTAACGTCCTCAGAATAAGTTCCATCCTTATTTAAAATAGATCCAAGGACTTGACACTGGAACATCCCTTTATTATTTGTCCTGAGTCCAACATCAGGCTTGGTATGTCTGAATGGCCTACAACTAAATATTCTGACTTATTTAAATTAATTTCTAAGGCCCCATTTGGGACACTCTTCCATTAATTTCCTTTGTGCCTTGCGCGACAATGTTTAGATCGCCTGCGTAGCTTAGAGAGTAGACAGTCTCATGATCTAATGGGACACCCATTTTTTTCACATTTCTTGGTCCACACTTCTAACGCTACCTGCAGGTAAATATTAAACAGAGTTGGTGTCAAACTGCAGCCTTGCTTTAAACCTCAAAAAGAAAATAATAATAATAATATTTACATCACAAAAAAAAAAGAAAGTATAACTGATTCATAAAATATCAAAATCAATTGTATTAATTGTATGTATGAGTGTGTGTGTTTGTGTATGTATGTGTCGAAAAGAATATCTCAAAAAAATGAAAAGGCGCGGGAAACTTAAAACTTTGTATTCCGTTTAGGTACTACCACCGCCACAGACATGAAAATTTCGGGCAAAATCCATCAACCGGAAATGCCACTTTACTAAATGTTTTTTTTTTCAGTATTTTGCAATTTTCTCGAAAATGGTTCCAATGATATTCATTTTTCTTTGTATACTAAGTACACAAACACAAAAGAGCTACAACTTTTATTTGAAACATTTTTCTGGGAAAATTCATTCAAAGGAGGGTATTGAAGGAAGAGTGGGGAGAGAGACTTTCCTCTAAAGTTGTTTTTTTTTTTAAATTTATTTATACGATTCTATCATCCATATAATATGAATCACGATTGAAATATATTCTTCGAGATTTAGGAAAATTCAGTTAACCAGAAAAGTACGACTTTACTGTACACAATAATAAATAGTTCTTACAGTTTTTCTGTGGATTTTCACCAAAACACATCGACAAGTTTGCATTAAATTAGATTTAATTAGTAGCAACTATACATACAATGACCTATTAATTTTGTTTGCAATTAGACTGAGTAAATTCATTTAAGGAAGGTTTTGAAGGGGGGGAGGGAGAAGAGGTTACGGAACAAATAATTACGCAAGATGAGGTGAATTGGGGGACGTTAAGAGGAACCCATAAGGAACCACAGGCCCTATATTTCGCCAATATACTAGTATATATACATAGAATTTAAATTAAATAAATTATTAAAAAAATAAAAACAGAAGAAGCCTCACGTAGATAAAATCATATACGAATATAATAAAACAAATCATAAAACAAATAAAACTTTAAATATATATATATATAGATAGATATATATTATTTATATAAATTAGAAAGAAAAAATCGTCCACAAGTTCATGTCAAACATATGCCTAAGGCGTTAATTTGATCCAGGCCAGATGATTACAAAAAAAAAAAAAACAAGAGTTCATGACAGCACGTTGTAGAGACCACCAACAGAGAGATTTAGGGAATACTGGAGATAGTTAAATATATCTTTTTAGTAACTTCACCATGTTAGTGAGGGCCGGCCCATGTTCGTATAAAAATACAGTCATGAATTTTATTTACAATAAATGGAGCAGGGGAGTTGCCTATTTGAACAACGATTAAATATAAATACAAAATTTCATATCAAAATATATTCTATAAACATTTATTAATAAGATATATATATATATAAATTTATAGATTTTTATTTATTACGCATTATAAATACATTAAAGTAGGCACTGCGTGTGTATATGAATATATTATGTTTGATTAAGTATGTTATTTAAGCCTTAGTCATGCTAATATCTGAGTTATTACAACAGGCAAACTGTTTATCATATATTTAGCTGAATAATTAATTTAAACAAAGACTTACTTTTGTATGTATTTACTGCAGGAAGTATTATAATCGTGTCAAAATTTCGAATTTGAAGTACCTATATAGTTTTAAGCTGTATAAAAATCACCCATACACAATGTCTTTTTCTATCTCACTCCAGATTGTTCAAACTTGGATTCACTTAGT
Source organism: Triatoma infestans (assembly GCA_011037195.1). NCBI lineage: Eukaryota > Metazoa > Arthropoda > Insecta > Hemiptera > Reduviidae > Triatoma > Triatoma infestans. The sequence continues at coordinate 4,504 of JAAEAF010004513.1, read as the reverse complement.
TACTACTACCAGGATATCCATCATTAAAGTTTTGATCTAAATTGCTCAACCAGAAGTTACCACTTCACTGAATGTAGTTTTCCATTTTTACCAAAAATGGCCCCCAAAGATTTTCTTTGAACATGCTATTATATTTCAACTAAATAACATATTATTATAACCTATACATACATTTTTTCCCTGGGGGAAATTCACTTTACAAGGGCTGACAGGGCATGTGACATTAAAGGTTATAACTTAGATAATAAATTAAATTACGCTATCCACAAAGTTTTAAGCGTAAGTAAATGTTTTATTAAAAACAAACAATCAATTACAAATCTGAAAAATGCCGTAAGAAAAAGAAAGTGTGATTCAGTAGGCTCACACCAGATGGTTTTATTATAAATTAATAATATCAATCAACCACACATACAAACAACAAATGAGACAGGCCAGGAATATAAAAAACATCTTTTTATAATCTCTCAAGGCTTCATTACATTCTAACTAACTAATTTTTTTTTGTCATTAATTACTGTTTTAGAGAAAAACCATAACCCTCTTACTCCCTAGGAAGCCCTCCCGGTTAAATAAGTTATCCAGAAAAATGTTTCAAATAAAAGATGTAGTTCTTTACATGTATAGTTCGTATACGTAGTTTAAAGAAAATCGTTAAGAGCCGTTTTAGAGAAAATAGATAACTGAAAAATAATGTTCAGAATATACGCACTTAATTTAGTCAGGACTAAATAAAAAAAAAAAAACTTAATTCTGTTAATTATTTTAATAAACTGGGCACCATAATCAAAACAGAATAACAAAAATGGCTCTTGACATTCACTGGCTAACGAGTAAAATCCAACATGGATCCTCAAGTACAAACACATCCACTGCACTCTGGCGCCTTTTGCCAAACTAATCAAATAGGCAGCGCCCTCCCGGCCTCAATCTCCTTGCATAAACCTAAAATTGACATTTTCATAGCCATCGAAAAGTTACATTTTACATAAGTGTCAAAGACTACACAATTTTGTTTTACACAGTCATAATATAATTATTCAATTTCTTATAAAGAATTAAACAAAAGCATAAAGTCTCATAGTTTACATGGTCATCATCATGATCACAACTGTAAAATAAAAATAAATTTAATCAGCAAGACTATCAGTCACTTCAAATTCAATCTTGTTTAGTCTGAACCAAGGTCGCATATTCGCAATGCCATATATTCCACTGTAGGGGATCTGGGTTAACTGGAAACCTTCAATATCCGTAATGACATAACGATCATGATCTAATATTTCTTTGGCCACATATGGTCCACGATATTTCAGTATTAATTTCTTGTTAACACCCAGGGGTTACGTCAATATTTTTAATAACTACAAAGTCACCAACTAAATATTTTGTGGACTCATTAATGGACGTCATTAATAATTTTATTTTTTTGAGCAGCAAAGCAATTTTTACTAGTCCTCCCTAACCATTAGTAAATTCCGTTCATGCATGTCTTGATTCTCATCAAGCAATACCCTTAATTGATCACTTTAATTGACACCAAAAAGAAGTTGCGAGGGACTATATCCCGTTGATGTGTTCACTAAATTGTTAAATGCAAATTCAACATCACCAAAAACTCGATCTATTTGGAGATTCAGAAATCTTTGCCAAAATCGGAGTCAGTGTGCGATTCATTCGTTCGATCTGGCCATTTGCTTGCGGCAAAGCAGTGACTATTTTAATATGTTTTACACCTTGCTCTCAAGAAATCTCTTAAAACGGTCTGATCAAATGGGCGAACCACGGTCCGAAATCAGACATTTGGTAGGTTTACTATAATTAGTAAAATAACTTACTAAATGCTAAACTACTTCTTCGGCATTCGTCGTTTTCGATGGGTAAAATTTTATAAATTTGCTGAAACCATCAATAATTTCAAAAATATATCGAAATCCTTTACCCGTTTTTTCTAAAGGTCCAAAACGGTCTTTATGAATAACTTGGAAGGGTTTATTTCCTTTCGGAATAATATGTAACTTACCCTCGTTTTTATTAGCGACCGGCTAAAAAGCGACACATTTCAAGCAATTTGAAAAGTAATCCTGAATCTTTCTCCTACCTTTAGGAAACCAGTATACTCTTGTAAGGTATTCATAACACTTGTCGACTCGACAATGGCCTAAATCATCATGACAAGCTCTACTTACTTGAATTTCCATATCGGCTGGAACATAAAACAGTAATTTCTTATTAATTTTCCGGGTTACTAAGCCATTCCGCATTTCGTATTTTTGTGTTCTGTGGTCATAAGATCATTTCGCACGTGAGCAATAATTGGATCTTTATCCTGGACCAAAGATAAATTTCTTTTGAACGAATTTTTCTCAATAATCATAATTTTATGTATTCGACTCAATACATCTACATGACGCATTTAGAATTAGATCGATATTCCAACTCATAATCACAATTCTTAAGAATTATAGACCCACGTAAAATACTGGAATTAATATCTTTCGTTTCTAGCGTTAATTTAAGACTGTTACAGTCTGTTACATTTTGAAGCGAATCCCTTGCAAATAAATTCGGTATCTATCCGAAGCATAAATAATAGCAGCGGCCTCCAGCTCAAAGCTGTGGTATTTGGATTCCGCGGCTGGAGTTCGTTTGCTTAAGTAACAAACAGGATGGAATTTTCCGTCACTCTGTTTTTGCATTAATATGGCCCCACAACCACCAGAACAGGCGTCACAATGTAGCTCTGCTACTAGAGATGGAAAATAAATGGATAAAACAGGTTTAGAAGCTAAACAAGACTTCAACAATTCAAAACCTTTCAATTCATTTTCACTTAAATTAAATTCTTTACCCTTTTTCAATAGCTCATTTAATGGCTTAGCAATTAATGCAAAATTTTCAATAAATTTCCGAAAATAAGAAATGAAACCTACAAGGCTATGCAACTCTTTAAAGTTTCTTGGTACTGGATAATCGTGTCATTTTGTATATTCCTTAAGGTTGGGTGACTTCCGTTTTTGTTAATTGTTTAACCCAAATAATCTACTTCATGCATTATGAATTCACACTTCTGTAGATTAAGCTCTAAACAATGTTAACAAAAACCTTAAGGGCTTCTTCCAAGATTTGCAAATTTTCTTCATAGGTCTCAGTCGCAATCAAGATATCATCTAAGTATATCAAAAATTTATTTTGAATTAATAGTTTTTGAAAGGCAGAATAGAGAAACTTCATGAAACAAGCTGGGCTATTTTTTAACTAGAATGGCATGCAACGATACTCATCAAATTGACCCATAAATGTTACGAAAGATATCAACTTACGGGAACATTCCTCTATTTCTACATGCATGAAAGGCATCCTTTAAATCCAATATTGTAAAAACACATTTATTTTCTAATGAAACCAAGTGGTCATCAGTCCGTGGAATGGGATATTGTCTCTCACCGTTATTTGATTCAAAGCTCGGTAATCTACGGCCATTCTGAAAGCACCTGATTTCTTTTTAACCATGACAATTGGGCTTGCATACTGAGAAATACTTGGTCTAATAATGTCTCTAGCTAATGTCATTGATGATGGTAGTAATGGCTTGTTAATCAACAAACGATATACATCTTAGTACGATAAAAGAATGGATTCTGATTGGGCTGAATAACTACAGACATGAGTAATTTCGTTACAGGGTTCTCTGACCCTTTAGGCTAAACATAATATTCATTTATGACATTCTCTAACTGCTCTCTATTTTGCCAGCTTACTAGCATATCTATTGTTACTTTGGATTTTAAATTAACTTCCACAACATCAATTTTACAAATATCATTCACTATTACCTCTGATTCTTTATAGCATGATTAAATTTATTTTTTATATTAACATGCTTACCAAAATTTATTATCAAATTATCATTTGAAATAAAATCTCTACCTAATAAACATTTCCAGTTAATTGTATTTTCCGTTACTACTAAATATTTTACCTTCACCTGAATGCCATCTATTGTTAAATCAGTTTCTAGCTCACCTAGGATCTGAACTCTAGACTTATTTACACCTTCTAAATGGCAATGTGATCGCCAGGGCTTCAAGGCTGTTGATGCTGGTATAATGGAATTTTTTAGGAGAGAATAAGGGCTTCCTGTATCTAAAACAGCTAAAACGGGCGAGATTAAAAATTGTAGAGCAACTTCAAAAGTATAAAAATCTACAATACCTTCAATTAAATCAATTTGTTGAGGGTAGAAACGGGATGCTCCCTCGGGCGCAGCTGTCAACTTCCCCTTTCCCTCTTTGGCCGCTTACAGTCAACAGCCTGTGGCCAGGTAATCCGGAATTAAAACACTTTTGTTCTTTACTAGATAACTTGTGATTTGTTCTTCCTTTCTTGTCTAATTTCTTTACCTTCTCCGTTTCAATTCTTGATTTTTCATAAACATTTAGACGCTCTTTGAACCCTTCCAGGTTTTTAACCCCATACAAGTTTTTAGGTTCATCAGGAATCC
>JAAEAF010004512.1:0-44000 GCA_011037195.1 Triatoma infestans | reverse complement strand
CAATAAATTTGCCGAAACGTCGGTATAAAATTAAAAAAAAAGGGTTCTTTTATATGACCGAACCTTAACATCCAATTTACAATATGAATAATCAATATTGTGTGAAAATACTGGGTTCTATTTCCCAGGTTTCGCCTTGGATTTTAATTGAGTATTAATATGAATAATATATAGTAAAATAACTTTGCTATCTGTTTTCATACATGACATCTGGAGACAGTTGGGACCTAGTGCTTGCTTGAAAAATGATCTACTAGCCTAGTATTCTATTAGTAAAATTGAAATAAATTATTTAGATATTGTATTTACTTGTGTAAAACAAAGTAAATACAATACAGAAATAATAATTGTTTAATTAGTACAATAAAATTCTTTTTTTGATTTTTTTTTTTTTTTTTTATGTTTTTTATAATATTTCAAATTTTATATTAATACATTTTCTTTTCTCCCAATTTGAATTTATATGATTCCATTGTGTTTTTTGTTCAAGTATTCAGTTTTTCTTTGGAGAAAAGTGATCCAAGAATGCAATACAGTTTTTTTTTCGATTTGTAAAAAATTTGATCCAGAACAAAAAAGGAAAAAAAAAAAAAATATAAGGTTGCCAAATATTGCATTAGAGGAAAGCTTAGTATCAACCTCCCCAGGAAACTATGATAGATCTGCATGTACGCATTGTGTATGTAGAAAAACTTAAAGCTTAAAATCGCATAAAACTGATAAAACAATCTAGTAAAGTGGTAATAATTCCTTTGAACGATTTTGTCCAAAAAAAAAACTTATTGTCACTTCTCCCCCTTTGACGGATATCTAAACGAAATATCAAGTAACAAGTTTCTGTGAATTTTTGTTATTAGATTATGCTGACTGGGAAACACTTGCACATATATTGAGACCACTTTTTTTTCAGACTCAAGGGACATCAAAACATCTATTTCCAAGGAAAATTCAATTTTGAAAAATTAACACGATCGCAATAAATGAAAGAAGTATCGCATTAAGTTATTTTAAATATTGTTAAAAGATTGAAAGGAAAAAAAAGCACTGATCATTTTGGTTTATCCAATTATATTATTAAAAAAATAGTACATTATATTATAACACCACTAACAGTACTAATTAACACAGCCATAAGAGAAGGTAGATTTCCAGAAGTGTTGAAAATAGTAAGGGTGAGACCGATCTTGAAGAAGGGTGACCCAAATGATGCGAGTAATTACCGACCAATTGGCATGGTACCAATTTTATCCAAAATTTTAGAAACTGTAGTGGCAAAGCAGCTGTCAGAGTACCTGGAACAAAAAGGATTAATCAGCGAAGAGCAGTACGGTTATAGAGAGGGCTACAACACAGTAGATGCCGTGAGCTCTATTGTTGAAGAGATTATATATGCGTTTGAAAAAAAAGAAAAATGTGTTGCTACCTTCTGTGACCTGAGTAAAGCATTTGACATGGTCTCCCACGATATTTTATTAGAAAAATTAGAAAGATACGGGATACAAGGGAAAAGTAACAGGTTTTTCAATGAATATCTAAGAGGAAGAAGACAGTACGTTTGTCACAATGGTAATAATTCTGCGATAAAACAAATTAATAGGGGCGTTCCTCAAGGATCTGTGCTGGGGCCGCTGCTTTTCTTAATTTTTATTAACGAAGTAGGCGGACAAGTGCCTTGTAAAGTAATTCTCTATGCGGACGACACTACTCTAGTGACAAGAAGTAATGAAACAAAGCTAGCCTTCAATATTGCACAGGATAACCTGAAACAACTCAAAACATGGATCGCGAAAAATGAATTAATCTTAAATGAAGAAAAAACATTCACTAAAGAATTTACGATTAAACGTCAAGAAAAAAGTACAAGTACTAATTTCCTTGGAATCATACTTGACTCAAGTATATCATGGAAAAATCATATTAGTGAATTAAATAGTAAACTATCGAATGTTATCTACCTGTTGCGAAGTCTAAAAGACGAATTACGGGCTGAGACGTTAAGAACTGCGTACTTTGGTTTATTCCACTCCAAACTGTCTTATGGGATAGTACTATGGGGAGGAGCGCCTGACGCTGTAACCACATTCAGACTGCAAAAGAAGGCAATAAGAATCATTTACAGAAAGCAACCAAGAGATAGTTGTAGAAAATTGTTCCAGACTCACAAAATAATGACACTGACCTCATTGTATATTTTTAAGTGTCTGGTTAATCTAAAAGGAAAGAAAAATATGGAATGTAGAGGAGATAAACACTCTTACAATATTAGAAATAAAAATAATCTACACTTACCAGTGAGAAGATTGGCGAAGTCGGAGTTAGCTCCAAGTGCGATGAGTGTAAGATTGTTTAATAAACTGCCGAGGGAAATAATGGGTCTGAAGACTGAACCATTTAAGAAAACGTTAAAACATTTCTTTAAGGAAAACAGTTTTTATAAAATAATGAGTTTCTGGAAGAGAAGTGGGCGCTGGGACACTTCAGGATAGACTAAATACAGTGTTGGATAGTGTTTATTTTCTAGTGAGAACAAAGTGCAAACATCAGAGCAAGGACTATTTGAACTAGCAAACTTATTGTTTATTATGTAATTTTGACGTACCTTATGTTACTTGTTATGTAATTTATTTAGGTAAAATAAAAATAATAATAATAATAATAATAGTAAGAGAAACTTTCTCTCACAACAGTAAGAGAAAGTTACAAAAAACTATCATATCTAAAATTAATTTCATAAAATATTGAAAAACTAGTGAGCTAGTTTTATAATAATGCAAATATTTCCAATTAAAATAATAAACAGTTAATTTGTACATTTGATTTAACAGAATGTTAAAGTCTGTTTGTATTGCAATAGTGCTAATTGCTTAAACTGTCCTTTGGTGGCTAGTTCTACTAATTCATATATTATTCACTGGTGCAAATTGTATTTAACTGTCATTTGGAAACTTTCAATGTGTTGTTTATCATTTCTAGCAATACATATATGAGCTTCTTTCTGATTCTTATTAGCCAACATTAATTATTAATTATTTTTGAGAAAAAAAAAAAAAATCTGATCTCAAACAATAAACACGATTCTTCTCTTAACAGCATTTTAGCAAATCTATTTAGTTGATACAAAAATAATGTCATTTCACTCTTTATGTTTTGTTGTTTTTTTTTTTTTTGTTAATGACGTATTACTTGCTGCTTATTTTATATTTATATTATTTTATGGAAATGATGTTAGACAAAAAGCGAATTTGAGCGATTTTCTTATTCAAAAATGATGGAGACAAATTTGCAACATTACCAACGCATTTGGGCCAGTAACTGCTAATAAACTTTCAATGCAGTGGGTGGTTCATGTAGTTTTATAAGGTTGTTGTGGTGGTTGGTTCCGCAGAGCTGGAAAGCATCAGAGACATTTTCCATGGTAGCCTGCTTCATTTTGTCGTCATCGACCGGTTTCGGGCGTTCGCCCATCTTCGGGATGCGTTTTTCAGACAGTGTGACAACACAGACTTGCACAGAGCAAATTCAGTTTTACACACTGACTGGGTGTTTTTAACTGTATTTAAAACTAAACTCCTAAACTAGGTCAACGGGGTATGGTCAGCTGGGTGAGAAAACACGTGTTTGGGTTGTTAAAGGGCAAATATTCCTTACAATTCGAAACAACACGTGGGGATCTAATTTTTAAACTCTGTTGTTGGAAGGAGATTTACTTTACAATTAACTAATCAAAATAAAATATAAAATATATATAAAAATACATTAAAAATTTAATTAAATAACGATTTAAACTAACATAATTTAAAATTAAGTGATTTTGTGAAAAGATGAAATAAGAGTAGTCTTAAGAGTCTTAAAAACTTAATTATAAGAAACCATATACATGCGTGCGTGGATGGCGTATGTGAATTTTGTGTGAATGCATATTGTGTGGAATGCATAATTATAAAAAAACTTAATTATAAAAATCGCTTAATTTTAAATTATGTTAGTTTAAATCGTTATTTAATTTAATTTTTAATTTATTTTTATATATAAATATATTTATATTTTATTTTGATTTGTTAATTGTAAAGTAAATCTCCCTCCAACAACAGAGATTAAAAATTAGACCCCCACGTGTTGTTTCGAATTGTAAGGAAAATTTGCCCTTTAACAAGCCAAACACGTGTTTTCCAATTCAGCTGACCATACCCCTTGACCTAGTTTAAGAGTTTAGTTTTAAATACAGTTAAAAACACCAGTCAGTGTGTAAAAAACTGAATTTGCTCTGTGCAAATCTGTGTTGTCACACTGTCTGAAAAACGCATCCTGAAGATGGGCGAACGCCCGAAACCGGTCGATGACCACAAAATGAAGCAGGCTACCACGGAAAATGTCTCTGAAGTTTTATAAGGGCTATGAGGGGTTATGAAGTTCCTTGACTATGAGGAACGTAGTGGTTTCTGGCCATTGGAAGTTGACAATGACCGATTCAAGGCAATTTACAATGCTGATTCTCTTACAACTATACGAAAAATTCCAGAAGAACATAATGTCGACCACTTTGTGGTTAGTTGTTCCTGCATGTGAAGCAAACTGGAAAGATGAAAAAGCCCTATAAGTGGGTGCGTCATGAGCCATGAGCGAGCTGAAATTGAAAAAAAAAATGATTTGAAATGTCTTCTTCTATTATTCTAGGCAACTATGTTTCAGTCGGATTATAACGTGCGACAAATATTAGATTTTATAAGATAACGGTGACAACCAGCTCAGTGGTTGGATCTGAAGAAAATTCTATAAGCACTTCTCATAGCTTACAACAAAAAAAAGCTCATGGACACTATTTGTTGTGGTTTGTATAGCTCTAAACTAATATAGTATTCTCAGTTCCGGAGAAACCATTAAATCTGAGAAGTATGTCCACCAAATCGACGATATGCACCGAAAAGTGTACAGGCAGCATTGTTCAACAAAAAGGGCTCTACGTTTTCTGAAATTCAATTTAAATAGGAATTTGCTCATGCCTCTTTACTATACTTACGGTATGAGGTTACTTTTAAATTTTACTTTAAAATTTACTTTACTGTACTTACTATATAAATCCTATCTTCCGAGAGACAAATATCCATGACTTAAAATTATGCCCTATTCATGTAACGGTATTTGACTGCCTTTTGTGACCGACTATATTTAAGGATGGAACAAATTAAGTGTAAAATTAGAAGACAAATTTCTGATGAACACCTTAAGAACTTGCTGAGAAATGCGGACTCTTTCCATGAATCCCCAGGAACGGTGTCTTAGTTTCTCAAATGAAAAGCCAAATATACTGTTAATCATATACGGCTTGACGTGGTCCCAACCCATAAATCAAGTGTTTTTCAAACGTAAATAAATTAAAAAATCTGGTGTGAAACACTCACACAACTTTCTCTTACTCCAGTTCTCAAAATGATAATTGACAAATTTTATAGTTTGTGTACCAAATTTAATGAAATTCGTCGAAAACTGAAAAAACTGTTCAGTAAAAGCGCACTTCCGGTTTACTAATTTTCTTGAAACTCGGAATTTCAGCCATCTATTTATTTCTAACTAATTATGTTTGGATGATAGAATTGTATAATGAACTAGGATAGCACTTTGATGAAAATCTAACCCCACCCCTCCCCTAAAAGTGCTCTTAAAAGAAATTTCCCAGAGAAATGTTTTAGATAAAAGTTGTAGATCTTTGCATGTTTAGTTTATATACGAAGTTTCAAAAAAATCGTCGGAGCCATTTTTGAGAAAATTGCGAAAAAGTGAATAAATCATTAGTAAAGTGGTAAAGTAAACGCACTTCCGGTTATCCGATTTTTTCAAACTCGGAATTTCAACAACATATTTAATTCTAATTAACATTATTTAGATGGCAGAATTGTCTAATAAACTGAAATAGCACTTTAGATGGAAACCTAACCCCACCCCTCCCCCAAAAGTGCCCTTCAATGCATTTTCCCGGAGAAATGTTCTAATAAAAGTTGTAGCTCTTTGTATGTGTGGTTGATGTTTAAAGGTTAAAGAAAATCGTCGGAGCCATTTTTGAGAAATCGCAAAAAAGTAAAAAATCCAACTAGTAAAGTGGTACTTCCGGTTGAGGAATTTTTACAGATAACGTACAGTCAGATCCCATGGTGACCTCTAAACGGAATATCAAATTTCAACTTTCTACGATTTTTCGTTTTTGAGCTATGCTGTTCACATACGGACACACGGACACACACACACACACACAGACCATTTGCTAAAAACCACTTTTTTGGACTCAGGGGACCCAAAACGGATATTTCCGGTGAAAACTCGATATCGAAAATTTGACACGATTACAATACTTCCTCTTACTACTAGGAGGAGTAAGAGAAAGTAATAAATAAATAAATAAAATAAAAACTTCAAACAAAATATTGTACTTTTTTTTTCTGAAAGAAATAATGCACTAGAATAAAATATCTTAGTTTTAGTGAATTAATTACAAAATAAAATAAATCATTTAGGTTCTCAATATCTTGAATTTCAAGTAATACATAGACTTTGGTTTCCTCACACTAGATATCTAGAAATATACCTATTTAAATTTTTTGTTTTTTTTCTTACAAGATTCATATAATGGACATTTCTAGAGAAAATTGCCCAATTCATCTGCCTCATGGCTATTGCAAATTGGACAATCAACGAAATTATTCCCAAAAGTAATATAGAAAGTTACTTTCAAATTGGCTGGCTTACATAAACTTAATTGGCTGACGATTTATGCTTAACAATTGGAAGTCTCAATCTTAAATATGGCTCTCCCAAAGACGAACTACTGATTTCTTTTTCTATAATTAGGACAGAAAATATATTTATGTTATTAGTATTTATTATATTAATATCGTACCTTACAATGTGTGTATCATGAATGGACGGACAGTTGTGGAATGATGTAGAAGATTGGTGCCACCTTGAGCCGGTGCGCGATACACACCGTACACTATAAATAAATAAATATATATATATATATATATATGGCAGAGATGAACGTCACATCCGTTCTAAGTATAGATACTGGCCCATCCTCAAGCCGGCAGTGGCCAAGAGTATGGATGACCTGGGAATAAGGTGGCTACCTATCTCCAGACATGACATTTCTTTAGTTCATTCATAATGATTGTACAGTTTCTTGTTAAAAAGTTATAGTTTGATAAAGAGGTAAGGCGCCTATTTACGCCTGCAAAAGAGATATCTTATTATTAGGTGAATGATAGATTACGACTTGTTCTGCCCGGCAGCCCTCAGAACATTAAATTAATATTAATGAATTATAATAATAATAATAATTCTTCAAGTAAATTATAAAATTCTGTAATAAACCAAAAATTTAATCTTTTTACTGATTCCTCACAAAACTTGAAATCACGTTTAGGTACAAGTCGGACTCAAAATTACCCTAGAACCACTCTAATATCAATTTTACTTTCACTTATTAAGGAGTAAGCGAGGAGCGATCGGGTCAAATTTTAGTTATTACCGGAAATACTTGTTGTTTTTTTTTGAGGTGCCCAGAGTGCGGGGAAAGTGTTTTAGCGAATGGTCCTAACATAAATATAGAAATGATGCAGGATAAAAGTTCCAACCTACTAATCATGGCAGGTAGAGAAGTGATGATTATATTAGGGCCCACTAGAACGCTCTAAAAACACTGAACAAACAAAATACGAGGCATGTCCCAGTAAGTAAGTGTACTGAATTTTTGTAGATTACAAAAATTTTTATTTGAACAAAAAAATTACGTGGTTACATTAGTACATATGTAAGCTATTTTTCGACATAGTCACCATTCCTCTCAATGCAGGTGGTGAACCGGGGTATTAATTTTTTGATGCCTTCCTCGAAGTAGTTTCCCGCCAACCCCTTCGTCCACTTCTCCACCTCCCCCTTCACCTCCTCGTCGGTTGAAAACCTTTTTCCACCCATGTGCAGCTTCAGGGAGGTAAAGAGATAGTAATCTGAAGGTGCTAGGTCAGGGGAATGCGCGGAATGCACGAGGCAAGCAGTTCCTTCGTGGCGTTGGCCGTGTGTGGTCTGGCATTGTCGTGCAGCAGGCAGACTCCCTTTGTCAGCATGCCTCTCCTTTTGTTCTGAATCGCCCTCCGCAATTTTTTTAGGGTCTCACAGTATCTTGCAGAGTTGATGGCCTCCCCTTGAGGCATATATTCAATTAAAATTATGCCTTGACAGTCCCAAAACACGGATGCCATGATTTTCTTGGCTGAAATTGTGGTTTTGAACTTTTTGGCGGAGGGTGAAGAGGTGTGACGCCACTGTTGAGACTGCCTTTTGGTTTCAGGTGTGTAGTGTGCAACCCAAGTTTCATCTCCAGTAATGATGGAGCGGAGAAATTCATCTCCATGGAGTTTGTAGCGTCTCAAAAACTCTTGCCCGGCCTTGAACTCGATTCACACTTGGCGGGAGATTGGATTGACATTTTTCACGAAACGTATTGTCGCGTCGACAGTTCTCAACGTACTGACCTCGAACCGGTCTCGTTGCGGAGGGGAGGAATCAGGCTACACGACAGTGTAGCCAACATGTCGAAAACAAAATCCCTCCGGCCGTGAGAGCCTCAGTATAGTTACTTATTGGACATGCCTCGTATAACATTTAAAATTAATGACATTAAATTCCACGCAGTTATCCAGAATAATTTTTTTTTTTGTTTGAAAAATTGTTCAAATAAAAGTAAAACGTTCTTATCTGTAAATTTTGCATACCGAGTTTAAAGGAAGTCACACTTCTGGTAAACCGATTTTCTTCAAATTTGGAATTCTATCAACGCTTCTAATGTGTATTTAATATTATGTAAGTGGTAAAACCATAAATTTATACTGAAGTGGTACTTTAAAGGCAAGCATTAGAGCAAGCAAAGCTATTGTTCCCCTAGAACACCACAAAAATCAATATTTCCCAGGAAAATCATTCAAATAGAAGTGATATTTTTTTGTATGTAATTAGTATACGAAGTTTAAACAAAATCGCTTGAGCCTATTTTTGAGAAAATCACGAAAAACTGAAAAAACTATTCTTTAAATTGGCACTTTCATTTGAAATGCCACGAAATCTTCGTGTGGACGCCGTGGTAGCACCTAAATGGAATATGAAGATTGAGCTACATGCGACTTTTAGTTTTTGAGATTTTTGTACATAAAACACACACACACACACACACACACAGAACATTCGCAAACAACATTTTTTTTTTCTTATTCAAGCGATTTTATAACTCAAATGAAAACTCAATTTCAAAAATTTGTCACGATTTCAATAAAAATCAAAGGGAAAGGATTAGCTCAGTGGTAGCGCGCTGGACTAGCAACACGGAGATCACGGGTTCGAATCCAGCCGTGCTACCCTTAGATTTTCTCTTCCTAGGAGCCCCTACAGCTCACTGTCCGGTGATGGACAGTGTTGTCTGTAACGGGAGAACACTATCCGTAGGCCGGCAGTGCACTGAGAAGGTTCCGGGAGCAAATGACCACAGATGTTGGAGACGCCTTAAATTGAAGAAAAAAAAAAATCAACAGGCAAAAATAGAGCTCCCTAGAACTGTGTTAAAAAAGAATTTACTTGTGCCCTGCTTAAGTAGTGTTGAGATGGAGGAATAAGCATAGAACAAATACTTATTTCTGTTGGCAGGTTGATTTTAATTGCTATTGTTTGATACTGATTGGTTGACTATTTACAACTCTTGGTGTATTACTTTCTCTCGTACAAGTTTGCTACCTCACCACAAGCATGTTCTCCTTGGAAGTAGTCATATCTAAAGCAATGATAATGAGGAATCGATAACCTGTCTTCTTGGATGTAGATGTGTCTCCTGTAGACATATTAACTAACAGAGCCTATTTTATCAACCTTCTTACTTCCTCCCCCATGGATTGAGTAACCTTTCAAATTCCACTGGGGTATACTCATAATGATAACGATAAATTAATTTATACAATCATTCTAATTGACCATCATTTTATTTTGCTTTTTGCACCTTTTTTTTTTCTTTTGAATTTTTTACAAACCTCTTTTGAGGTTCCTTCGAATAATTTACTATCACTTGCATATATTTGACGTATTTTCTGTTATGGATGATGACCTTGACAAGGCTGAGAGCGGATATCTTAGTCCTCTACTAATAGGAAGTCCTCCACTTGTTAGTCCTTATTATGTCCTAAATTTGCTGACGCATCCACAGGAATTTCATGTTTTATTTTATTACTTTCTTGGCTATTTCCTTTTCTCTGAACTTTTTCGATTTCTTTTATATTCTTTTGTTTGGTGAGGTGTAGTAGAAGTGGAAGCTTCATTTTATTGATTAGAATTTTTCTATTTCAAAATATTTTCTGCTCCCGTTAGTAACTTCGTCTGTCCATTACTAGAGAGATCAAGGACAGCTTTTCTTAAGATTACTTCCTATACTTTTGAAAGTTCCGGCGAAACTCTCTGTGCTTTTTCTAACTTATTTATTCTCTCCAAAATGGTTTCAACAACTATAAGTAATTTTACTAACATGTTCATTACTGGTACCTACTATCTGCGCTATTTTGTGGGAGTAGAGGTTCAGCCTATCTTCTACAGTTGGGGTTCTAATACTTCTTCTTATTTCCAAGTGACTCCTGCCGAGATCATAGAGGAATTTGACCGTCTCAATCTAAAAGCAGGGCCTGGACTGGATGGAATTCCATCTCTATTTCTCTTTTATTGCAAGGAGTCCCTAGTTACACCATTAAACATTATCTTTAATCAGTCCCTTGGGACTGGTATCGTTCCGGGCAAGTGGAAAGAAGCTTTGTAACACCTATTCCAAAAAAGTAAGGTTTATATCAAATTGAAAATTTTCGTCCGATCTCTGGTTTGAATGCCGTCAGTAAAATTCTGGAGTCCTTACTTGTTCGTCACTTGCATCCACTCCAACATACTTCTTTCGAATAGACAGCACGGTTTTCTATCTCGCCGCTCTACAGAGACAAATTTGGCTTGTCTATTGAAGTAGATAATGGATGCATTCCAAGAAGGAGTCCAAGTGGACGCTATCTACCTTGATTTTAAAAAGGCATTTGACAGAATTTCACATGATATCCTGATTCGAAAATTACAAGCAATAGGGGTAGATGGTTTACTACTAAAATGGTTACGTTCTTATTTAGTGGATAGGATTCAGATTGTCAAATGGAACGGAAAACTTTCTAGAGAGATACTGGTGACCTCGGGTGTTCCCCAGGGATTGAAAGTGGGCCCCTGGCTTTTCCTCATCTATATAAATGATCTACTGGCCAACTTAGAGGACGTTAAATCATTATTTTTTGCTGATGCTCCAAACTGTTTTTGAAAGTGCAATGACTCTATAATATTACAAAATAAGCTTTCAGAGGTATTTAAATGGTGCACAGATAATCGTATGGAGTTAAATACCGATAAATGTTCAGTAATAACGTTCTCCAGGAAGGCAAAGCATGTCAGAGCCAGTTACTATCTGGGTGAGGTAAAGGTCAAGAGAATTGAAATTGTAAAAGATTTGGGTGTCCTGCTGGACTCAGGTCTGACATTGAGTTCCCACATAGACTATGTACGCAGGGAAGCATTCAAATTTCAAGGCTTTCTCTGGAGGCATTGCAGGGAAATTGTTGATGCAAAGGCTCTATTGGTTTTGTACAACGCACTAGTCCGTACGAAGCTCGAATATGGGTCTATTATATGGTCTCCATATACTGCTGAGGTCATCAAGAGAATCGAAAGGTTTCAAAATAAGTTTGTCTACTTCCTGAGGAGAAATGAAAGGCTCTCAGAAGAAATCTTTTTAGAATCATTGGAAAAGAGACGATGCCTGAAAGACTTCCTATTTATATTCAAACTGTTTAATGGAGATATAGACTGCCCCGAATTATTAGCAAGCCTTCCTTTTTATGTGCCTCCCGTTAGACTGAGACGGACTCCGACATTTGCACTACCAATCTCAGCATCTAAACATTCAGCCAACAGAGATCTAATCACTCGTTGCTGCAGAAGCTGGAATAACTTAATTACCTCTCTAAAAAGGATTTAATTTATATTTATAAAAGCTATATTAAAAATCTTTGCATCTCCTTGTGTTTGTGTGCAGTTTATTTATTTGTATTTATGTATAATCGTGTGGTAATTTTTTTTTTTTTATTCTCTTGTGAATATATACTTTTTTTCCTTGTATTTGACTGCAATTTTTATGGTCTATATGACTGTTATTGCTGTACAGGGTAAATAAATAAATAAATAAATGATGCTTCATTTGTAGAAGGAAGTCGAATTATTGATCTTTTACTTGTGCATAACTTAATTTCTCCTTTATCATCATTTCTTTGATCTTTCTTACATTTTTTCTACATTCTGCATTCTCTAGCCCAAGCAGAGTGTCCTTCACAATTTAATGGGCTAGTACCATCGGCTCGTGTTTTGGCAGGCCACACAATCCACAGACTGGGTACTCGCTATTACAGTTTAAAGCTGTGTGAGTAAACCTTATGCATTAAAACATCGCAATGTGCTAGGAATATATTAGCGTATCCCTAATACCAGATAGCCAATAATGTTCACTTTCTTGGGAAGAGCAGGGGCATCAAATGCAAACTCGACTGCCGATGTAGGTGCTGTTGGCGACATATTTCCTTTCATACACTTAACTTCAATACATTTTGCGAAGCTAACTCTACCTTAATCTCGTTCTCATCGCAATAGAGAAGTTCATAAGAACTGATTACACCTCTGGATACATTCAGTCACTGGTGGGGTTCGACTTTTACCGTTTCTTTTCAGAATAGAGTCAGGTTTATTAGAGTGTTAAAACGGGTATTTGAAATAAATTTGATCAATAGAATTCCATTTCTCAACTTTTTGTCCTCACAATTAGGTACTATATTGTTCAAAGCTTTGTAAAGCTTTATAGCACTTATTTTTAAATGATTTCTGCTCATTCATCATTTTCATTACCATAAATTTACTGCCTTCTACACTGCCTGCTGATAAAAAGAGAGTTTGTTTCAGTATAGTATGACTATATTCGTCTCCTAATTTTAGCCTATGGGCCCCGGTAATAACCAACCATTCACAAAGAGTAATGGGGTACCAGGGCAGAGCTTCATAGAAGATATAGTCAAACATTCGTTACCAGTTACCAGAGATAAGTGTCTCCGCAAGTTTCATTCTAACCCACAATAAGTATGGTCGTCCCAAGTTGATTTTCGAACAAGAGAGAACATCATCCGTCGACCCTCTAGGTGAAGCAAGTGCAAATGACAAATGGTGGATTTGGGAATCATCTGACCTCCGTCATTCCTCTTTCCGTCGACATGCTCGGCAAACACATGGGAGAAATGCTTCCTGCCTCGAAATCGAGGCCTCTAGTCTATGTTAGTGTGGTACGTATGTTTGTGTCTGATGGTATATGTGCTTGTATCTGATGCCATCTATATAATATATATATAATACATACATAGATTCATGTAATATACTATACATACATATATATATATATACGTATATATTATATATTTGTGTGTGTATTTTTATGTGTGCTGATTGATACCTGCGGATACGTCACTTCCAAAGAGCAGCTAATCTGCTCCTCCTACGGGGATTAAATGTTTTTTTTTTGTTAAGTTGAATTTTTTAAAATACCCATTGCTTTCTTGTTACAGATCCGTGTTCCTGAAGATACATGGACTCAACTGTGCAAGGTTTAAAACTCTCAAGTGATACTGTAGATAGGTAAGTGATCATTGCATGATCTATCACAAAGAATGAAAATATTATTGGCAACTATAAATTCAGTGTACTAGCATCATACTCGCCTGTTTTTTTCATATCATGTCAATGTAGTCTTGCATCGTGCAGGTGTTAATGTAGTGGTCAGTGTAGTGTCTCGTGGATCGAGACAGCGCTTGGTAAATATATAGCAATATTCGGCTTATTTTGAATGTACACATTATTAAGAATATCTACTATAATCTATGCAGATTATGAAAGTTTTCAATTTTTGCTTACGTTAGAGGTTCCCGACGTTAGAGGCTTGAGATAGAGGCTGATTTGTGGGCCGGCCAATTGATGAGTCTCATACAGTAATGACTAAAATATCATACACAATATCATATGAAATTATCACATAGAATAATGACAGAAAATCAATATGTGTAATGGCGGCTCTCGGCTGCCTATATTGATATTGTCAACTAAATATTTAATAATGATGATGATAATAATAATAATAATAGCCTTTATTTACATATTTTGCATTACAAAAGGGAAAATAATGAAAAAAATATTAATTAAAATAAAAGTCAATATTCCTAAACACAAAAACTTACCTTTTTTTCATCTTCTTCTACTTCTTCTAGATCGCATATGCAAAATATGTAGGGCCTTCCCTGAAGGGAGTTATAGTCATATACGGTAACCAATCGTACTTTGTAACTGGGTTGTTCAATGCCCTCGCTTCCATCTGTTCACTCTTCCTGGTCCAGTATTCCCTGCCCCCAGCTTTCCTCATCCAATTGACTCCTTATTCCATCTAAATCTCATCTGACCACCTCTTTAATTGCCTACTTTTATTCCGCTTCCAATCTTAAGGTGTCCATTATTTTAACATTTTGATCCAGCGTTTGTTGTCTCTTCTAGCCACGTGACAAGCCCATTCCCACTTCAACTTTCTGGCAAATCCTGCTTCATCCCTATGTTACCTTCCTAATAGTCTCATTTCTAATTCTATCACATTATTTCCAGATTCAGCATACTTCGTTCAATACTCCTTTGCTAAACTACTTTTTTCCTTTTCAACTGAATATTTAGCATACATTAATTTCAAGATCGAAAAAAAAATTGATAATAAGAATAGTAACACGTGCAGTAATGGATGTTCTGCGTGTTTTTCACACCAGATTTGTACTTTCACTAACTGCTGTATGACAAATTATTACGATCATATCAAATGTTCGAAACTGAGATTGCATCAGAAATATATTTTTTTGAGCTTCCCCGTGTACAAAAAAAAAAAAAAAATTTACCACGTTTTCTGTGTGTGAGAATGTGTATGAGTGATAAATCGCAGAAAGTTCAATGTTGACATTCCGTTTGGGTATCCCCTTGGAATCCGATAATCTTATACTTATTACATAATATATTTAGTAGATCTATCGCATTGATTTGAAAGATTTTACTATGATAATTGATTTTAAAATGGATTTGGGCCACCTAAACGTGTCTTACTACTGCTACTTTAGATTTACTGCACGTGTCTTCCATCTGTATAGGGTTAGTGAGTATTTTGTTGCTAATGTTTCGAGTTGAAGAAAGTCGATTGACCACTAGTGTGAAATTCCTGAATAGTTTTTTTCTTGACGTATAAGATTTTCTTGAGTTTTCTTTGGAATTTTTGTCCGAGGAAACTATTTTAGGGGTTTCCTAAGGAAGATGGGGTTCACAGTACTTCTAATTCATTGCAGTTTGGTTTTCTCCACCATATTATATAAAAGAGAAGAGGAAATGTTGTGAGTATGTCATGTCACACCGAATTTTTTTTTTTTTTTTTTAAATTTGTTTCATTTTTGCCAAGCAGCTTATTTAAATATGAACTGTTATTTTAGTTATAACACTTGTATTAGGATGTGACCATCTCATGTATTGAACGTAAATATCTTATAGCGAAGCCGACCATATAGTATTATCGAGCCCCTAAATTACCCTGCAGAGAATTCCCTTTTGTGTGGTAAGAGAACGGCACGTCAGGACGAGTCTTTGATATCAATAATTGATTAGGGCTTTATATGAGGGGGTGATAGAAAGGAGACGGAACAGAAGATGAGTGGGGGTGTTTTTGGGTGGCGTATAGGGGAGGGGAGCGGGAGGAGCAGTACGGTGTATAGCAGAGACGGCGTCACAAGATGGATTGGGGCCGATGATTGAATCTAGCCGAGCGAGCAAGCTAGCAGGAAGGTACCATGCTCGTCTACTGTGCAAGGTGATGCAGCAGGGGAAGTCTATTCTACACCACCTTCTTCCTTGCCAGCCTCTCAGCCTCCACGCATACACCCTTCCCCCTTCCCCCAACGCGGCGGCAAGCTGCTCTACCGCCCCCTGTTTGCCAGTGTTCCTGTCATTAATATTGCCAAACCTTTCTACAACCAGTATTACCTCGGCTTCCAAAACCCAGTTATGCTTACTATACTACACCTTACCCAGGGACTTGCTTCACCTTTATTGCCATAAGCTCTAACTTCTCCATTGGACATATTTATCATCATCATACAACATACAACTTGCAATTTCCTCCAGTTAGTTTCCTCCTAATACTCAAAACTAATTAGTAAATATTAATATCAACCTTATTTCTAAGATAGAACAGGTTAAGTAAACAAATGGATTTATCAGATTCAATTTTACAAAACTATTCAGTGGTGGCTTCTAATAACTGATTAAAAAATCTCACTAAATCTGATATAACTGACTTTAAAAAATAAAATCTATTGAGAAAAACAATCAACGACATTTTCTTAAGGCAATATACATAGCTATAATTGACTAATTCAGTTCTAACACATAATTCTTACTAAATGTTTAATAATCTTCAAAATCCATGAATGGGAGAATATAAACATTAGAGAAACTACATTTTGGAGAAAACCATAAACTTATTCTTTCCCCAAAACTTCCCTTAAATGAATTTACTTGGGAAATTAATTCAAACAAAAGTGATTGTTCTCTATGTATGGTTATGTGATGGATGCAAGAAATATAAAAAAATATACTTAATTTGAAAAAAATCAAAATTATGAAGAATATGTGACATTCCCTTGCAAAAGTACATTTCAGATAGAAGACCACTATTGTCTTTTAGAGTTCATGAACCTTGATAGCATTGTCTACCCCTTCTTCTCACAGGGGAGGAATTGAACGAACAATTAGAAGACGTTCCTTCAATAGACAGTTTTGTTGTAGACACCGAAGCAGAACACTTATATTTTTTTCGTTCTCTCTAGCATCATTGCATAATTAATAAGTTAATAATTTCCTTGCAAATAACTTGTAGTTATTATTTTAATAGAATATTATTTATTGTTAGCAGTGGTGACTACTTTATTATTTCTGTTACTTCACTCTCTTAAACATATATACTCACAAGCCATTTTTACAAAACCGCTCACGCCACAAAAGCTGCCACTACAAACTACAACAACACCATACCAATAATATTTCATTGGTGCCAGCTGTTTGGGTTATTTTCAAACAGAATCCACAAATTAACAAGTACGTACAATTTTCAATTTACACTTTATTGCGGTAATATATAATACAATAAATGGGGCTGCCCAATTACATTGGGTCTGCTTAAACACAGCGTGCCAATCAATCAAGTTGACATTCGTTTTATAACAAAAATTACAATTAAAGCTTGTGAAATATATATAGTACAAACGCGTAACCAGTCTTTAATAAATAGTACAAAAAATTAAAATATATAGTTACAAACGCGTAACCAGTCTTAATAGAAATAACAAATATAAAAAAATAGATATACATTGATAATCACATCAATAAGTCGTTATTATAGAAGATCAAAACATTGCACAGTGTCAATATACAAGTAAATACTGGAAGTCTAACAATATTAAAACTACATATTAAAAGTATTACCTTAATCCATAAAAGAAAAGCGACCGAAAGACTTTTTTTCCCCTTTTTAAACTTAATTTTAAATGAAACGTCAGCCATAGATGTGCTGGTTCAGTATGCTTAAGGAGTCGACTAGAATAGTCTCTGTTAAACTTGATAGGTTGGCTGACTCGATCCCTAGTTCCAACAGAATGTCGTAAGTAAGCTTTGGAATCGCTCCTCTAGCTCCGAACCACAATCCACAAACGTTGTAGTCCCTCACGCCAAACTGCTCCCTGAATTTCTCTCTAAGAAAGGGAATGCATTTTTCATAAATAGATTTTTTCTCCTGATCCACTTTCTCCGCTTGTTCCATATCATTGCTTTCGTAGCGAATCGTTGGGTCCAGTATCCACGCAGATTTTGAATTACTCTTAAATGCAATGATATCGGCATATCTTGAAGTGCCATTTTCGTCCATGGCATAGACTTCTTCCCTACACACATAGCCCTTCTCCGTTAACCACTCAACTAACTTATGCTTGATGTTGTGATGTCTGCGTGTAACGAGAAGCATGTTACTGGGACAACTTCCAAGCACATGGGCTGGGGTTAAACAAATTATCCATCAGATAATTTTATTGTTTTTTTTCAAAATATTTTCTCAGCAGAAATATCTTAAATACAATGAAATGTTTTCGGTGTGCTGTTGTTATAGTGTAGTGGTAAGTGTGTAGCACGAGCGGTTTTGTAAAAGGGCCTGTGAGTATATATGTTTAAGAGAGTGAAGTATCAGAAATAATAAAGTAGTCACCACAGCTAACAATAAATATATTCTATTAAAATAATAACTACAAGTTATTTGCAAGGAAATTATTAATTTATTAATATACACTGATGCTAAGAGAGCGAAAAAACAAGTGTTCTGCTTCCGTGTCTACAACCAACTAAAAATAATAATAATAATGTTTTATTATATAATTGATACAATATCCATTATTTTTTAAATTTAGACAAACATTACAAGACATTGGGACCATGGTCCGTCTGCCGAGTTTGATGATCAATATGTATCATTAATAAAAATGATAATAATAATATATTTTATCATAACAAAAACTAGCGAGAAAGTTCATGTAAATTATAAATAATCCTTATAAAAAAAATTAGTTAAACAGAGATTAAGGCGAGAGTCAAATAATAAAATAAAATAAAATAATCACAA
The DNA here is from genome assembly GCA_011037195.1 of Triatoma infestans. Classification (NCBI taxonomy): domain Eukaryota; kingdom Metazoa; phylum Arthropoda; class Insecta; order Hemiptera; family Reduviidae; genus Triatoma; species Triatoma infestans. The sequence goes on along the minus strand of JAAEAF010004512.1, from coordinate 25,123 downwards.
CATAAACACTCACTCCATATTAATTAAAATTAAATTCACTGACTAGAAATTTCCTATAAGATAGAGCAGAGGTAGCGAATAGATATAAACCATTCCAGTTTTCTCCATTAAGAATAGTAAGACACCTGTCCATAGACAAATGCCTAAAACCGAAAAATCGTAAGCGGTAAGGGGATAAAATAGGACATTCACATAAAAAATGAAAAACTCCTTCATATGTACCCATATTACATAGTGAACAATGGTAATTATAATCCTGCCTCCATGGTTGAAAATTAAGACTTAACATTTCCGCTCTCAATTTAAAAATGAGGCTTGCTTTGTTTAAGTTAAACTGATTAATGTAACACACATTGTGATCGAGCTGCTTGTAAATGACATGATAACGAGCGGCTGATACTTTAGCTAAATGTGGTTTCTCTTCAGTACGCATAAATCTTTCGCCTTTTACTAAGATCTACAACAACTATATTGAAGAATCTTCTAATTGTTATTTCAAATCTTCCCCTGTGAGAAGAAGGGGTACACAATGTTATCAAGTTCATGAACTCTAAAAGACAGTAGTCGTCTTCTATCTGAAATGTCCTTTTGCAAGGGAATTGTCACACATTCTTCATAATTTTGATTTTTTTCAAATTAAGTATATTTTTATATTTCTTACATCCATCACAATTAGAACAACGAATTTTATGAAATTGATTGGTATCTTTTTGGAGAAAGACACAAAAAACTGAAAAAAAAATAAACTATTCAGTAGTTGCACATCTGATGTACCAATTTTCATCAAACTCGGCATCACATTTTATTGTAATTAACATTATGTAGTTAATAGAATTATATAATAAACTAAAATAACCTTTTAGAGGAAAATATGAAGCCACCTCTCCTCCCCCACAAAAAACTCCTCTTAAATGAATTTTCTCGGAGAAATGTTTCAAATAAAAGTTGTAGCTCTTTATATGTGTAATTAATATAACTAGTTAGAAGAAAATCGTTGTAATTATTTTCCAGAAAATCGTAAAGCAATGAATAATCAATTCAGTAAAGTCATGTTTAATGTTTCTGTGATTTTTTTTTCGGTGATTTGAGTTATGACCACCTGTGTAGAAGAAGAAGAAGAAGAAGAAAGTCTTTATTTAAAAATAACACAATACACACTTTTGTGAAAATAAAATAAAAAAAATAATAATAATGATAGTGATGAACTAAAATAACTTGTAAATAACTTAATATAATAAAGACAACAACATGGTCTCCAATGACCGTCCGTGGAGTCGTCTATTTTGTAGTAAGAAATTATCAATTACAAATTAAAGTTTTTTGATTTGTTATATAATTAGTGAGATATAGAAAATTTTTATTCTCTCAATCAAAATTATTTGATTTGACATTAAAATTTTAAAAAGAGTTTTATTTAAAATTATTTTATTTGATTTTTTTTTACCCCTGACTTTACTATTTTTATTAATTATATTTACAAATTACGATTAATTGTATTTGTATGAATGCATTGTTCCTCTCTCGCTCTTTTTCCTTTTAAACAGAAAAATAAAAATAAATAACATAAATAAATTTTTCTCTATTTACTGAGAAAGGATTCTGATAGTTAAAATATTTCAACTAGAGAGCCGATATGCGACGGGCGTTCGCCGCTTTACAATATCCTTCTAGCGCAACCCTCAATCTTTACCGTTCAGATATTCTATTAACATTTTTCTACAGAGCGACGAAGATCCAAACCAAACCCGGCGAATTTCGCCAAATGCTGGGGGCAGTCCGCCAGAAAATGGTACAGATGCTCCATTCTCTTCTTGATCGCACAGTGTACACACTAGGTCGCTCGACTTTAAAAAATTTATATCGTAACGGCAAGAGATCACCTCTAATTTTAAATAACCACATGATCGTTATGGAGTGGTTTAATCGTTTCTTATATACATTTTATCTAACAAGTTATATACTGTAATGTTTTATAAAATGGATGACTGCTGTTATCTATTATTTTCGACTGAATATTATTATCAAAATTCGCATTGTAAAACAATGAATAAGAGTACTAAAACATATTTTTCCAAAAATCTATATTATTACTTATATTTAAATTTAGAACTGTATCCATTATTAAATTTTGAGATATTGCTTTTAATTTCTGAAAACCAAAAAAATATTTTTCCTAATTATTTAATAAATAATTGTAATGAAGCTTTAATGTATACAGAAAAATTGTATACAGTTTGGTTTCAAAGTATATGAACGCTGAAGGCGTATATATTTAGGGCACCTGAATAATTTTTTTTACGAAAAAGTATAAAAGTCTCTCCATTTCGTCATAGTTATTCCAACCCTCCCAGGCCTGTACCGCATAACAGATCATATATCTGCAAACAGTATTAAAAAATGCGAAGTTTTGTAGAGTAAGTCATTATGCTTTTGTTTTTTTCAATGAATTGCGACCACACTGTATTTAGCGTCATTTTAGTTTTAGAGAGTTTATTTTTTTAGGTGTTTAGACATAGATAAGGTAGGAGTTAGTATTAATCCCAAATATTTGTATTCATTAACGACTTCGATTCTTTGCGCTACTAAAAACCATTTTTCATTCTTAGCTGATCTACCGCCGTTACTAAACACCATAACTTTAGACTTGTCTAGATTGATCTTCAAGTTCTTACACGTGGCAGTAACGGTCTAAGGAATTGGTCATGAGTTGCAGACCACCTGTGTATATACGGTGAAAACTCGTTATCCAAAAATTTGACATGATAGTAATACTTCCACTTACCAGGAGTAAGAGAAAGTAAAAATCTGATGTAAACACTAATATGAATATAGAGACGGTAGAGGGAGATAGACGACCCACCTAAGGCACGGCTGAATCATTACACTGTAGACCGGAACACAGCGCTAACAATAAACAAAAAAATCTGATGTAAAAACACTCACACAACTTTCTCTTACTCCAATTTTCAAAATTGTAATTGACAAATTGTATAGTTTGTGTACCAAATATAACGAAATGCGTCGAAAACTGAAAAAAACTGTTCAGTAAAAGTGCACTTCTGGTTTACTTATTTTTCTTGAAACTCGGCATCTATTTATTTCTAATTAATTTTTTATTGGATGATAGAATTGTATAATCAACTATGATAACACTTAAGAGGAAAACGTCACTCCACCCAAACCCCCCAAAAGTGCCCTTAAATGAATTTTTGTCCAGAGAAATGTTTTAAAAAACAGTTATAGATCTTTGTATGTGTAGTTGATATACCAAATTTGAAGAAAATCGTCGGAGCCATTCATGAGAAAATTGCAAGAAAGTAAAAAAAAAAAAATTACCAAAAGACTGAAAAATTACATTTTAGTAAAAACGCACTTCCGGTCATCCGCTTTTTTTCCGGTCAAACTCGGAATTTCAACTACATATTCAATTCTAATTAACATTATTTAGATGACAGAATTGTCTAATGTATTGAAATATCACTTTAGAGGAAAACCCAACCCCATCCTTCCTCTAAAAGTGCCTTTAAATGAATTTTCCCAGAGAAATGTTTCAATTAAAAATTGTAGCTTTTTGTATGTATAGTTGACACACAAAGTTTGAAGAAAATCATCGGAGCCATTTTTTGAGAAACACGCAAAAAAGTGAAAAAACCATTTAGTAAAGTGGTACTTCAGGTTGAAGAATTTTGACAGATAACTTACAGTTAGATCCCCATGGTGATACCTAAACGGAATATCAAGTATCAACTTTCTATGGTTTTTGGTTTTTTGAGCTATGCTGTTCACATACACACGCAGACCACTTGCTAAAAACCAGTTTTTTTGGACTCAGGGGACCTCAAAACGGTTATTTCCATTGAAAACTCGATATCGAAAAATTTGACACGATTACAATACTTCCTCTCTTACTAGGAGTAAGTAAGAGAAAGTAAAAAAAGTCATACAACCACTAGGTAAACCGTTTTTATTCAAATTCGGAATTCTGCCAACAAATGAGATTCTTAAATTCTACGATAGAATTATATATTATATTGTGAGGATAGTTTAAAGTTAGGCCTAACTTCATACCCCCCAGAAACACCTTAAATGAATTTTCCCAGAATAAAGTTTCAAAAAAATGTTGTAACTCATTTTGAGATTGTTTTATTTATTTTATTTTTTTTTGTTAAGAAGTGGCGTTGGACAGCCTAAATTGTCCCTCACAATGTCTCTATGCGCAAACACGCCATAATCTATTTGTTCCTTGCCAAAGAATACTGTCAGAATTCTTAATAAATAAAGCAGTTATAGTTATTTATTATTATTATTATAATATTCTATAATGTATAAAATGAAGATACATAGCTGAGTGATAATATGAAATCGATATATGTGAATTTAACTAAGAGGTTTCTAAAAGGGGTTATAAGATTGTCTGTGTATCTGTTCAGATTCAATGGCTGCGCAAAGAGGAATACACTATACGTAAATAGAGAGAACACAAGCTTGTTTACTAAATGCAAATTCCTCATTTGAAGTTTTGATTGAAGTAGTAAATTCTAAGGAGATTAAATGATTGGAGAAGGGAGATGTTGTGTAAGAAGAAGGGTATGAGGCGGTTTGGTCGTATTGAAGGGTGGTATGGGGGGCCAGCTAGCGGTAGCGTTTCTGCTAGAGTTTATGGCTAGGGTGCTTCATCAGTATATATATATATAATATATATATATATATATGTATATACTAGAGCCCCTGGTTTTGAAGTCATCCCAGTCCTAGGTTTCTCTTGTGTTTAACGGAGAGAGGTTTCTATTTGTGTTTGTGTATTTATAGATGTACATTTGTGTGGGTGTGTTTGTGTACAAATTTCGATCTGTTTTGTATGTGAAAAGAAAAGGAAGGGTAGCCTTTCACTATACACTTACAATGAGATACAGAGATAGCCCTTTATCTAGTACAGTACACTCTATACACCCAACTTTGATGGAATGGGGTCTGACCATTATTAGAGATGCTCCATCATATAATAGAAGAGCGCAAAAGGTTCATTAGTTCACTATTTGTTATTAATAAACAATCAACCTTTTGTATTCAAAATTATCACTATTTTAAAAATAATTCTTCAATGTTTTGCAAACTTCTGGCCGGATATATTCGAAACTGTGTGACAAAAATTTTTACTAAGGCAATTTCGAATTTTGAAATTCTTAAATTCTACGATAGAATCATATATTATATTGTGCGCAATATTAACGCACTTCATAGTGAACGTTAATGCTGGCTATGGGTGGATAGCCAGCTGAACATTCTGGTGGATATCCTTGAAATTTCTGTAGGAAGGAACTTCTTAGTTTGGCTCCCTTTAGTTGAGGTGCGCCTCTTCATTTCCAATTCATCCATACTTTAATTCATTAATGTAATTTTGACAAACATTCTTGGATGTATTGCTCAAACATTCTTGCTAGTGTATTACACTAGTAGCTCATGCTAGAATTCATCAACTTGCCGTCCTGGTTATTTCTTTTAAACAGAAATATTTAAAAAAGAAACAAAAAAATGCGTGAAATGTATACTAAAAACATTTTGTTTAAGGGACCTTAAAATATATATTCCGGTAAAAAAATCAATTTCAAATATTTGACACGATTGCAATATTTGCTCTTATAGTATAGTCAGTTACCCTCTCCGATTTATATTATCAAAATTTGCAATGAAAGTATGTTTCTAAAATGGAGTGATTCAGAAATGTTAACATGATCTATTACATATAAATTGTATCAGAGACATTTTCCATGGTAGCCTGCTTCATTTTGTGATCATCGACCGGTTTCGGGCGTTCGCCCTATCTTCTGGATGCATTTTTCAGACAGTGTGACAACACAGATTGTACAGAGCAAATTCAGTTTTACACACTGACTGGTGTTTTTAATTGTATTTGTAAATTGTATTACTTTTATAATATATTACATACTAGGGGGGGAGGCTCTACCCCAAAGTTTGTTCTATATCTCAAAGCAACATCAGATACATACATGTTGGAGCAATATGATGTACCTGTCCCTGTACTTTTAGAACTGGAAGCCGTCTCTCTGATATTCTCTGAAGGCTTTATCACAGAAAATTTGTTATAACTCTATAGGGAATGGAGATAATTCAGACAATTTCACTTTAACTTTATGGCTCCAACACTTTTTACAAAATTCATTTTTCCAAAATGTTAACACTTTTCAGCATGTCAAAGAATTAGAAGAAAATATGGACAAAGAAATATCTTGATTAAAATAATGAATTATTCATAAATAATTTGTGTATAAATAATTATTTGGCATGAACATTATTGCATGGCATGCCTGCCAGTTATGTCTAACCTTCCTGGTGGGGTTTCAACCCTTAATACTATCCAGAAAATTCTGTGTCAAATAGTGCAAACTGCATAAAAATCCGTCCAGCCAAATAAGGTATATTAACGCACTTCATAAAATGCGTGACACAAAATTACTTACTTTTCTGTATATATAGAATAGATTTTAGATTTTTAAATTACTATTTATTATTGTGACGACATAGTGCTCCCTATGTGCGGGGCACAACCTACATACCGATACACAGCGGTCCTACAAATTTTTTTGTTCAAGTATGAGACAGTTGTATACCTAATGATGTACATCCTGAACTATTGAGGAGCTGCATGAACTGGATTAAATCTGTTTTAGTACTATTTACTGCGTCCGTAACCTGTTAAGATGATTGTAAGCTATGGGTGGGTAAGCCAGCTGAACAGACATCCTTGAACTTTCTGTAGGGAGGAACTTCTTGGTTTGGCTCCCTTTAGTTGAGATGCGCCTCTTCATTTCCCATTCATCCATACTTTAATTCATTAGTGTAATTTTGACAAACATTCTTGGATGTATTGCTCAAGAAACTAGGGGGGTATTATCGAGTGGCGCCTTTTAGCAAATTTATCTTCTTCGTTTCCCACACGGTTTCTATATGTGCCTTCAACCAATATAAAGAATTTATAATTTTTCTTTTCATGATTATTTATTTGTTTTTCTTGCTAGTTGAGGTGATTGTCTAAAGTTCTAATTACCATGATCAACACTTCTGTCTCACTCGTTATTGCAATTCGGTTAATATTTACTCCACGAACCTTTAAATTCCTGTACCTTTAAGATTGCTTTTTTTTAACAACGCCGATTTGTGTTGGCATCAAGCCATTCGCTGGCGAGCAGTTCAATAAAGGGCAGCCATCCGCTGCACCAGGTCACTGGACTTTGAATTGTATTCATCGCGAGCATCTTTGAGTGATGGATACTCCAACAAATGCTCGCTCGTCATTTCCGAATCGGGATCGTTGCATAAAGGGCATATGGGGCTGTCCACGAGCCCCAAACGATCAAATACCTCTGCAAGTATCGTGACTAGTCAACATTCGAATGTTACCACCCGACTCCTCTGGCAGGTCCGGCTGATTCGACCTTTTGGGGCGTCGCAAGGGCCCCGTACCTTTTGCCCTGGACGGCTTCTGATCTCGCCCGTATTGACTGTGACTAAAATGTAGTGCGTTATAAGGCACTTAGCTGTTTCAGAGAGAACACTCTAAGTCAGGTTGAGGGAGCAATAAATCTTTCCTAGCCAATTCTCAGCCCTCTCATTTCCACTCACTCCACAGTGGCTTGGCACCCACTGAAGACCAACTCATGTCATGATGAAGGGCCTGCTGATTTGTAGTCGGCTAGGCACGAACAGCCATCCGAGGCACAGTCGCTGGAACCAGTCACCGCAATGATGGCAGCTTGAGAATCTACCAGCACTACGGTACTCCTCGGTTGTGTTTGCTCAAGATAGGAGAGCGCCATATGGATTGCATGTATATCTTCATCAGTTAGTGCAACCACGACCCACTGGCGCATGACTCTCGAAGAGCTGACAGAAAACTCCAGCACCTACACATCTAATCTCTTGCTCAGAATCCGCTGATCCGTCAGTAAACATGTGGAGCCAGGCCCTTTAAGATTGCTATACCTATCCTCAACTTGATTGTTGCAACAGTGCCCGTCCAGTCTGAATCTGCTCTGATGATATTGTTTTCTATGTTGGTAGGCAACAAAAGTAAATCCAACATGATCGTCACATTCACTAACATCTGTATATAAGACAATACATTATTCTTTTCTTCCATCAATTTTTTAATCTTCGGTACCTTAAAACATTACCTTTACTCAAACCCGAGAAATCTACAACCACTTTTTTTGATCAAGTTTGCGATCAAAAAGAAAAATTGAGAAGGATTCTAGGAAGTATAAGGACATAGAATAGCCATATACAAATCCATATACAATATCCCAAAGCCTTCATATCTTTTTCCAAATCTAGTCTGGGCTCATACAGCCTTATTCCGCAAGACTGATAAGATCAGGAGACTGCGTGATGTGGACTACTACCAGATCGTAATAGAAGATCCAAAAATGCAGTGTATGAAATCTGTGGGAACAAGGCTGCATGAGGCGAAACTAAAATGGCTACAATATTAAGAAAAAGGTCTGGAGAATGACCGAGTTATGGAAAGGTGTAGTGGCTGAGATGACTGAGCTTTGCTTGGATCATAGCAAGTCCAAGAGAAGAACAAGAAGTAAGATGATCCAAATTCATAGGACTCCTAGCCTCTTGCCGAATCTGTCAAAACAACATAATGCTCTTGGAACGTTGAAAATAAATATTAAGGTAAATTAAACTCTCAGTAGTTAATTATTTTTTTTATATTAGTAGTCAGGTTAAAGCAAAGGGAGTTGAGAAATAAAGCAACATGGCTTGTATGGCAAGCAATGTTTTGCAAGTAATATTGCTTAGCTTGTCAAACTCGCAGCCGTACAAAGCGTACAAACATTACTGCCTCTTTACACCCCACCGCATCACATACTGTACTTAATATAAAAGAAATGTGAGCAAGAGGGCTTTGTAAGTAGAAGAGTACATTGAGAGCAGTGTATTAATGGTGTTCGCACAAAATAAAGCCCCGCACTTTCTCCGCATTCACCTCCAACTCTGTTATGTATTCTCTCTCTCTACACAATTGCTTTCAACGCAACAATGTGCTCTTTCACTGTTGCAACCTGTACATTCTATTTATTACTACCATTACTTAATCCCTTCTGAAAAACTATCTCTTGCACGATTAATGGCAAATTGTTAAATTACTCATGCGGAACCCTAGCAACATCCAAATAATTAAGAAAAGTCTGCTGTGAAGCACTCATACGACTATTAATACAATAAATTATATATAAAATGTCAAATTTTCTTTAAACTTCAGAATTTACTCATTTGTACTCACATGCATAGTGAGATGGAAGGGGGACAAGTACCTACCCAGGCAGGTATAGAAATGATTACATTGTAATCAAGAAGAATAAAATACATTTGAAAATTCAAATGTAATCATTTCTATACCCAGGCAGGTATAGAAATGATTACATTGTAATCAAGAAGAATAAAATACATTTGAAAATTAACGTCGCAGACTTGTGGAAAAATTTTTACGTTAAGATTGATTCATTCATTCATTATTATGGCACTACAGTCCTAAAGGACCCGGGCCTCGTCCACAAGCTTCTGCCATACATCTCTGTCTTTGGCTTTCATTATCCACCGCCTAACACCCATTGAGGTGAGGTCATCTTGGAGATCGTCCAGCCAACACAAGCGAGGTCTTCCTCTCCGGCGAGCACCACCGGGTCGACCATAGAGGAGCCTTTTGGGCAGTCTAACCTCCTACATTCTCTCCACATGACCTAACCAGCGGAGACGACCTTTCTTTATAAAGGTCACGATGTCTTCGTTCTTGTACAGCTGGTACAATTCTTCATTTTGCCTAATCCTCCACTGGCCGTTCACAAAGCTTGGGCCAAATATCTTTCTTAGGACCTTTCTTTCCCACACTCCAAGCAACCTTTCGCTCTCTTTAGACAGTACCCACGTCTCACTAGCATACGTTACAACTGGTCTTATTATAGTTCTATATATTAGAACCTTGGCATCACGTGACAAAACTCTAAAGCGAATAGCCTTCGCTAATGCAAATAAGCATCTGTTACCAGCAGCTGTTCGTGCTTTAATTTCGGCTTCTATTTCATTTCTGTTCGTCACAACCGCTCCCAGGTATTTGAAACTATCTCCAGTTAAGAACTCATGAGCATTAATTTTCACCTTCCCAGGCATTGCAGCTTGGTCCCTGGATGATCTCATGTAAATATTTTTTTCTTCGTTGACTCTCAAGCCAAGAGTCCATGGCCTTTCTTTCAAATTCCTCCAGGGCCCCTTCCAATGCTGCTTTAGTGCGCTCAGTGATGAGTACATAGTCTGCATACGCGAGGTGTTGGGTCAGTCTATTATTGAATAGTACCTTTAGGGTTGGTCCTTATTGCTCTTACTGCCCATTCCAATGCCAGATTAAACAATGCCGGCGCTATCGGGTCTCCCTGCCTCAAACCATTAGTGACACAGACACCATCAAAGACGACATTTTGTAGATTGATAGCTTAATATTTATAGTTTATATGATTATATATTTTCGTATTGCACTTTCTATAGATGGTAGGTTACATTTTTTGCTCCTAATAAGGGGAAAGTATTTTAAGATCGGGCTAGATTACCGAAATGGGAGTTTACATCGGAAAAACATGCTTTGGGATTCTCTGAATACGAGAAAAATGTTTTAAGCGAATAGTCTGTACATATGTGAGCGTGTTTTTTCAACAGAATATCTCAAACCCGAAAAGTTGCAGTAAGCTTAAACTTGGTGTTCCGTTTAGACACTACCACCGCCGCATCAGGCACGAAAATTTGAGGCAAAATCTAACTTTATTGTATGTTTTTTTTCAGTTTTATTTCTAACATTGTCCCAGAAAAATTAATTTTTGGGGGGGCTCTGAGGGGAAAGTGGCTTCATGCTTTGTTCTAATATAACACTTCAGTATAATATATGGTTTTACCACGTTCATAAGATAAATACACATTAGATGCATTGATAGAATTCCAAATTTGAAGGAAATCATTAAAAAACGAACTGCGATATTACAGAGTAGGTTTTAAAGTTTTTTTGGGGAATTTTTTCGGAAACGGTTATAAAAGATTTTTTTTAAACTTGGAATGCTTGCTGCCGTAGATAGAAACGTATCAATTTTATTTGTTATTTTTCTGAGTAAATTGATTTTGAAAGATATTAGAGATCTGTCATTTAATTTAAATTTAAAGTTGCACAAGATTTCTCTGTTTTACATAGGGCCGCTTCACAAAAAGCTGCTTAGATATACAAATAAACTCTCCACCATGGCCAGCCCAATTAACATCGTAACCTTTGCAATTTACAAGAAAATGTCTTGATTAAATTTTATTAATGAGAGTAAGAGAAATTTGTGTGAGTGTTTCATACCAACCATGTCACTTTTATTTGAAACAGTTTTCTGGAAGATTGATTGTGGGAGTTCTACGAAACCTCTCAGTTTTGCTGTAAAATTCAGGCTGTACAATATTTAATATAAAAGGCAACTAGATCTTTAGTAAAAATTCCAAGTTTAAAGTGTTATGAGTTAAGAGAAAGTCGATTGCGCGTTTCACACTAGATTGTTTTTTATTTGATTATAATTTCATGTGTATGATGTGCTCATTAAATTTATGTCAGTCTGGGAGTATAATGTTTTGAGTATGCTTGTTTTGTACGTACATTAGGTTTAATATTACGATTAGCGTCATCATCAACGAGTGTTGATGGTAAGGAAGTTTGCAAGGTAAATGTAAAGGTGTGCTCTCATTGTAGAGATGAAAGGGAGGGGTTGGCGCTAAGCGAGTAACAGAGTAGTCACAGGTTAAGCTATCAAGAAGCAAGGGCGAGAGGTTGTAAGTGTTGTTGCAAAGGATGATGTGGTAGGCGCGTTGCTGTTGACATGTGACGCACACTTACCTAATGAACAGAGAAAATGAGGCTTCTCCCTCACTCTCCATCGACATCTTCCAAGACTTTATACACAGAGTAACAGACTAAGCAGTATATCACTAACACAATTAGGACATTAAGTATCTACTTGCCGCCTGTTCTGTCGACTGTATTTCCCTAGTCCTGGCTTGCATTAAACGACCTGCAATTTACATGAGTCATCTTCGTCTTCTCTGTAGGAACAGAGACATAGTGATGAGATGGGGCATTATAAGAGAGTTGATGCTTTTGGTAGAAGAGAGTAACTGGAAGTTACTTTGTGTTACTAAAACCCCTGCTCCGGGCCCGCTTTCTGCTTCAGCCCTTTCCAATAGTATAACCTTTTCATAATTACATCTGAATGTTGTTCAAGGAAAGGCTTGTAACGAGGTCGTCCCGACCTTACTACACTCCTAACTGTAGTACATGGAAGATGGTGGATGATGGATGCAAAACAAGCTGGCTGCCAACTTAGCTTCTGCGGCCACATACCACTACTACAGTTCAATCCCTCCTGACCCCTTTAAACATTCCCCAATCCTGCTTGCCTGCCCTCTTATATGGGGAGTAGAGCGTGCCTGCAAAACCGTTCCTGGGTTGTTGCCGCTACTTCACTAACTTGTCTCATCCCTTTATGGATATTTGATAGAGCGGTCGCCTTTAATGAATCAGCTAACTGTGAGATAAACTTTTTGTGATCGAGGCCAATTCCCTTTGAGCCCCTTCACCAATTAATTGCTCAACCTTCCTAACCTCCCTTTCCCCCCCACTCAGCCAGCCTGTATCTCTCTTCCTTCCTATTTCGCTTCTATTCACCACCACCCATGAACCCACTTTGAGTAAGAGCACCGCTCAGTTTGTACGTTTATCAAAGTTATGATGTCCCTTAGGCCTCGCCCACAATATCATTCTACCTTATTAATTATACATAAACTAGTCAGAGATTTCGGTTCAATAAATATGAAAACTTATTTAGAATTGTATAATAATGCTTACTTGGTCTTGTAATAAAAAAGTTACTTTACCCTTTTTTTCCTTGAACAGCTGACTACATCATTTAATTTAGATAATATATGGGTGGTTAGGTCCGCACTGTGGAAAACTTCAGATATATTTCTCCAATGATAGCCTGCTTCATATTGTCAACATCTACCGGTTTCGGGCATTCGCCCATCACCAGAATGATGATTATTGTGTAAATGATAATGCAGCCCTTCTTCTAATCTTCATCCTATTTTATCATCGAAACCTATTGTAAATTGAAAAATTTGATGCCATGAAACACTCACACCATATTCTCCTACTGCAACCCTCATAGATGTAAATGATAGATTATCGTCAACTTTCGAATCCTTGCTAAACGTTTAGTTGCCTTAAACGTTATACAGGTGGGGGGACCACAAATGGCACTTTGTTGGCATTAAATGGCACTTTAGAGAGTGGCACAATACACTGAAATGGACTTTAGAGGATAAGTCTAACGCTACCACTGCACTAGCAACCATGAAATCTCCATTTTTCCAGTAGAATGCTTAAAAAATAGTGATAGATCCAATATGTATGCATCAATACATGTATTTCCAGTTTACAACAAACAGTTTCAAAAATTTGACTAGATTGTGATACTGTTTTTTGCAGCAGCAAGAGAACGTAAAAATGATTCAAAAACACGGTGAACTAAGTTAAATGGAAACATGGGAGCCAGTATGTGATTTTCAGGCTCCACATATAGCCGTTACTTTCCAACTCTCATCTCATCTGCTGGGCTAAGGTTGTAATTCCACAAAAACCATACATTCCATACAACCCTTCTGAAGAGCCAGCAGCCGACTACTCACTTTTGCAATAGAATCGTTTGTTGTGATTCCTGATGTAGTAGATGTCTTGAAGAGGGCGGAAGTTAGTTGAGAGATTTTGGAAGTTAGTGCATCCAATTATTAATACGGATTTTATAAAAATAAACTGTATTTTAACAATAATTTTAACGTATAAATGGTAACTAATAACTAGCAAAATACTTAGGAATAAATAGAAGATAAATAAGTAATAAATTAGAATGATAAAATAAACGAACTAAGATGCACTACTAAAAGATAATAAGTTTAAATGAAACTGTGTATAGTCGCGTAAACTGCTGCTCGTGTATATGGACGTGCTCGTATCGTCGTATAAGATATAATGATCCTCTCGTTGTATATGATAGAGTTTATATATCGGTGTTGGCCACACTCACACCAAGACATCTGTCCTAGTGTGCGACCTTATGCGACCTTCGTAGTTTGCTGACCTTATTTAGGTCAGTGGCCAACCTTATCGGTGCTTGCTTTGATGTAAAGTATTGAAAAGGGCTTTGTTGTTTGTTTGGCCGGCATTGTCTTGAAGACGGCGGCCTGCTAGGTCGCTGGTTATAAATTGCTCTTTTATTACTGCCATCCTTTGTTAAAATAGCAGCTGGCTGGAACCACTTTAACATTGGTATGACTTTCCATGTCATTACACTTTCTTAATAGATTAGATGTTATATGTGAAGGAGTGACTGTAAAGCCAAATCTACTGCGGTAAAAAAAAACAAAAAAAAAAACTACTGTGACTCCCTTGTGTTTCAGTGTTTGTGCACAGAAGTTGTCCCCTTAAGTGTACAGAGTGGCCCATAAGTCACGAAGGCGTTTAAAATTGTTATAACTTTTGATTTTCACAAGTTTTCTCGAATATCGTACAGTTTTACTCTGGAAAATCAAAGATCCACATTATCTTAACTTAAAAGAGCATGTCGGCGACATTTTAATACAAGAACTAGTCCATTAGAATCAACAATTCATCGCTTAATTGAACGTTTCCTGCATCAACTTGCCATAATCCATACTTACCAATGACTTGCCATAATCTAGTAGGCCATGTTCAGCCGGAACGGAAGCATTCATCGAACATGTAGATAGAATAACCGAGAAGAAGCAGGAAAGTTGCAGCTGCAGGAACATAACCAAGCAGGAACTGGCCAGAACGTCTGCAGGTTTGATGTCGACCACAGTTCCATGTTTGTAAAATGAAGAATTCTGAATGAAAAACTCATTAAACAGAAGTGTTGATATATTCGATTTTTGATTTTTCAGTTTTTTTTTCCTGATTTCCTCAAAAATGGCTTCAAGATTTTCTTTATAGATTGATGGAAAACTTCATCTTGAGAATATATGCATTTATTTAATAAATAGTCTTTTATTTTTGAAAGTAAACAGATAAATGACGGTATCACTTTAAAAAAATTGTTTATACCTATTAAAATATAGGAATTCTGAATTGTGGCATACCTTTATTGGTGGATAAACTAAACCTTTGCTTCTTATTTCATAAGGACTAATATTTTTGTGACAAAAAATTATTTTTGGTACACGCAGTGCTAATTTATAGGTATATAAAGATGGAGGAATAAGTATGTTTAACTGTTTAAAATGATCTTTACAATCTCTCTTTCCGTTTAGCCTTGACCAAGATACGAATAATCTTCTGATATTTGAACATTCTATGTGCTTCCGACGAGTTGCTCTAATATTCTTAGGCATATTTACTGTTGATTCAAATTTTCCATTGATATATTACATTTAATGCTATTTATCTAAACATAAATAGATAATTGAAACTAAATTAGCTATCAACTGATCAACATGCCCTTTACATTTCAAGCCTGACGAATTGTATAATCCTAGGAAACAAGCAAAATTCACATATTTTGTACTGATATTGATGTTAGACAAGGGGGAGTACAGCCATTAACCTAGGAAAAATAAAAAAAAAATACATCGCAACTAAACAACACAAATAGCTTATCATTTTTGTTTTACTATTTTAACTTTACTTTATTTTTTTGAGAAATTCTAAGGGAACAGAAATATTAACCAAATACTTGAGTTTCCGGGCTGAGACCGAGCCAACGGTTTGCTGGAAACGTACATTTTGCCCATATTGAAATGTGGTTCTTCAACAGAGTTGGGCAGTAATTTAATTACATGAGTATTTAATTACACCTTCAATTACATGAGTAAAATTGGAACATACTTTCAATAGGAAAACAGTTGAATGGTCTAAAATATAAAAATAACTGGTTCCAAAGAACAATTACACTGAAGTAAATGTAATATCCAATTATAATTACTGTAATCGTTTTAAATTAATTACCATTACTTCTTTCAATTACTGTAATTGTAATTGAAGCTCTCAATTACAATTACTTCTTGTCGCTATGTAATTGTAATTACAATTACAATTACCAGTAATTCAATTACAATTACATGTACTTGTAGTTGCAGTAATAGAATTACAAATACAAAAAAAAAATTGAGTAATTGAACAAAACTAAATTCTGCCACATTTCCAACTCAATAATTTCTTGGGTTAAATAAATTTGATCTCCCAATTATCATTAACAATTGGCAAAAATTTCAAGAGAATTTAGTCACTCAAATTTTGTACCAAAAAAGATTTAAAAAACTGTACCAAAAAAAAATTTTTTGAAGCTTGAAATTTTTTTGTCAAATTTTTAATTATAATTGGGAAATCGAATTTTTTTGACCTGAGACATTGTTGAGTGTAGTAGACAAGGCCAGGTTTCGGTGGATCTCGACGATCTCTAAATTTAATTTAGGCTCCTGAGAAGGAGCAGGCTTCTGCAGGTATTGACGCGCCCTAAATTAAAAAAAAAAAAAAAAGATTAGTATTTAACAATAAATATTTCTCAGTAGAAATTACGTTGTGAATGTAAGTAAATTTATTTCTTATGAGTCAGAATTTAATAAATAAAAAATATTACCTAACATATGACTTTTTTCCTTTCTTTTTTTACCGTTGACTAATATCTAATTACTTTTTTTAGTGCCATTTCGGCGTTAATAATTGCAATTACCAATTACAATTACTTGGAACTGCATTAAAATTACTTGGAATTGCAGAAGTACAATTACAATTACATGTAATTGTATTTGGTAATTGAATTACTTTGGCTCAACCAGTAATTGTAATTGTGTACCACAATTACAATGATTCATAAAGTAATTGCAATTACCAATTACAATTATATGTAATTGTAATTATTTTTCTGCAAGTTAAAATTACAGTGATTGGTAAGTAATCGTAATTATAATTGAAATTACGTTTTGCCCAACTCTGTCTGACGGCGATCTGCTCCACACCCGAACTCAAGTGTTTTTCACATGAAAATGGCCGCGAACCAAAAAAAAAAGATTAAGTTTTTTGCAGATTTCGGAAGTTCCTTGAAAACGGTCAAAAAAGATTTCCTTTCAAATTTGTCTCCTGTGCACAGATTATGAAGCGTATCATTTTTTTTTTTTTTTTTTTTAACATTTACCCGACAAATTTTACTTTAAGGAGTTTTACGGTATTAATGGCATTAAATTTCAAATTTCAGTTTTGATTTGTTCAGTGTTGATGGCGCTGTCTATTAGACTACAATATAATCACTTCCATTATCTTACCTGGGTACTTGTTGTAGTGGAAGAATGAAATAGAAAAATAATAGTTTTGAAAAATAATTTAGAATATTTTATAGTTTGAAAAATCTAATTTTGTTAATATATTAAATAGTGAATTTACCTTCAAAAAAGAGTGTATTTAGAGCCAAATATCTACAATCTAGGTCATTGCTACTAGGTAAACAAAGGCACAAAAACACGTTAGGCTAACACTTTTGTAAAAGAAAATCCCCCTCTAAAGAGAGCATTCCTTCAAGACAGATTTGTTGTAGACACCAAGGAGAACACATCAGAACTGTACCAGTTTTATGTTATAACCAGGGTTTGAAATCGATAATTATTTTTTCCAACAAATCATCAAATAATAATTATTTTTGATCAATAAATTTAAAAATCATGCCTGATTTATTAATAAAAATAAAATCAATTTTTGAGTTTTTTTTTATTCCATTAAAAATAATGATCACTCTCTGAGCGATACTTTCTTCAATTAAAAATAATGATTAATTCTTGATCGAAAAAATTTCAATCTTAAAATAAAAATCAGACTAAATTAAAATAAAATATGCTTGTTTCTCACTATTTGCTATGTTGTTCACGAAAATGTAAATAATGGAATATTCTTAGTGAATTAGCTTTGATTGTGCATGCCGTTCCTGCAACACAGGTTACTGTTGAAAGAGCCTTTTCAGCTCTGAAGTACATTTGCGCTCCAGGCTGACAGCAGATCACATGCAAAAGATACTAATTTTGAAGCTAAACTCTTCCTGTTCAAAGTAGTGTGCATCAACATTTATTTTTGATTGAGGTTTTTATCAGAAGCAATTTTTTTTTTATAATAAAAGCTAAAAGGTTTCATTTTTATTTACTATTATTAGATATTTTAATTCTTTCTGTTTTTTTTTTTTTTTGTTGTTTCTTTACATTGTATATTTCCAAAATAAATTATCTTTCTATAAGCAGTCGTTAATGATTTCCGACATTTCTATTGGAAAAAAAAGTAAATTTTGTCAACCAAAATTTCTATTTCTGATTTTAAAAAATATTGCTCACAAATGATCATTATTATTATTGAACGAAAAGATTTTGCTCAGAAATATTGATCAAGTTATGATTTTTTTAAGCTGTTGATCACAAATAAAAATTACTCTTGATAAAATTGCCAGATAAAAATTTTTATCAGATTTGATTTTTATTTGTTTATTTTTAATTATCGATTTCAAACCCTGGTTATAACATAAAAATTATTCCAGTTATTATACTTATAAGCTTATTATTGTGATATTTTAATGTAACTTAATTTCTCTTAGAGAATATATCTATTTTAAAAACAGTGGTGTTTTCTATAATTATTATCTCTTATTACTTATTTCTTAAACATATATACCTTCAAGCCCTTTTACTAAACCGCTCACGCCACAACCAACTACCACAATTACACAACATCACAAAATAACATTTCATTGTCCTTAACTCTCTCTATAATTTAATGTTATGGATAAATGAGGAACATTGAAGTTTATAGAAAAATTTTCATCAGAGATATTTTCCGTGATAGCCGGGCTTCATTTTACTTTACCACAACAATTAAAGAAATGTTGTAGTTTTACAATATAATCATTTGTTTTATTGTTTGTTTTATTCTAATAAATAGTGATAATTATGATAATAGTAGAATATTAAGGAAAATTAAGAGTAATTTAGGGGCGGGTGTTGGTGTAGTGGTTATGAGCGTGGACTTGTAAGTGGGATAACCCCAGTTCGAGTCCAGCGAATAACTGCTAAATTTTATATTTGTTTAAAAAATGTTAATAGTAAAGTAGGGGCTTCCGCCCCCGTCCACGACACCTAATTTGGTAGTTGGACGTTAAGCCCGCCTGAAAAAAATAGGCATTACTTTTTACTTTAAGAGTAATTTAAAAAAAAATCTTGTGAAACACTCACACAACTTTCTCTTACTCCAGTACTCAAAATTATAATTGACAAATTTTTAGTTAGTGTACCAATTTAATGAAATTCGTCGAAAAGTGAAAAAATTGTCCAGTAAAACTGTCCGGTTTACTAATTTCCTTGAAACTCGGAATTTGGGTCATATATTAATTTCTAGTTATTTCAATTTGGATGACAGAATTGTATAATCAACTGTGATAGCATTTTAAAGAAAAACATAACCCCCTCCCCCAAAAGTCCCCTTAAATGAATTTATCAGGGGAAAAGTTTCAAATAAAAGTTGTAGCTCTTTATATGTATAGTTAACAACCTGGTTTAAAGAAAATCGTTGGAGCCATTTTCGAGAAAATACCAGAAAACTGAAAATTATATTTCAGTAAAAACGCACTTCCGGTTATCTATTTTTTTTCAAACTCGGAATTTCAACAACATATTTAATTCTAATTAACATTATTTAGATGACAGAATTGTCTAATATACTGAAACAGCAGTTAAGATGAAAACCTAACCCCACCCCTCCCCCAGAAGTGCCCTTAAATGAATTTTCCTGGAGAAATGTTTCAAATAAAAGTTGTAGCTCTTTGTATGTGTAGTTGATATAGGAAGTTTAAAGAAAATCTTCGGAGCCATTTTTGAGAAAATTGCAAAAACGTAAAAAAAACAACTAGTAAAGTGGTACTTCCGGTTGAGGAATATTGACAATAACGCACCGTCAGATCCCATGGTGATACCTAAACGTAATATCAAGTTTGAACTTTCTACGATTTTTCGGTTTTGAGCTATGCTGTTCACATACATACACACACACAGACCATTTGCTAAAAACCACTTTTTTGGACTCAGGGACCCAAAACGGATATTTCCGGTGAAAACTCGATATCGAAATTTGACACGATTACATACTTCCTTTATAGGAAGTAAGAGAAAGTAAAAAGGAAACATAGTTATTCAAAGGTGGTATTTTTACTGTAATTAAATTCTAATAGTTTTTTTTTTTTTTTTATCTATAAACGTGTATCTTGAAACAGTGAGCATGTAAAGGAACATAAAAAAAAAAAAAATCAGATTTTAAAATTACGTTCTGATTATTTTGTTGATGATTATACAAGGGAAAAAAAAAAATATAAAAAGATACAGAAATAAAATAAAAGAAAGGCAGCGTTAAAAAAAAAAAGCGGTGAGGCAAATGAAGGCAAAAAGAAACATTCCGTTTTTCCACGCCAGAAACTTACTTCAAATGTTCTGCGCGCTCTTTGTCCCCCGGCTTTCTCTCTAAACTCATTTTATTTTTTACTTTTTCTATTTTTTTTTTTTTTTTTTTTATTTTATTTTTTACTCCAATGTTTCTTTCTCTGTTAGTCTCACTCGCACTGCTCACTTCCCAAAGGGCTTTAAAACCGTTTGTATTCGTTTTTCAGTTTTGCTCCACCTTACACTACCATTGGGTAGTAACTTTGTATTGTGTGTGTTTGTGTGTGTTTGTGTGTTTGTTTTGTGCGAGAGTTTGTAAGAGGGAGTCATTTGTACTAACACACACACACACAAAAAAAAAAAAGGAAAAAAAAAAATACCTACGCGCACAACACCTACACACTAACACACATACACAAATATAACAGAGAAAAAAGATGAGAAAATACATACAAAACAAGTGTATTAGTGTAACAGTAGTAGTGTAGGTAATGGACAAATTAAACATTGTAGAATGAGTAACTGTGTAGGATAAAAGCAAAAGAGTTAGTAATTCTTTTATTTCGTTAAGGGGGGGGCGGGCCTTCGTAGTTTTTCGTCTCTTTCTAGCCCAGGTTTAGAGTTTATCCGCTTTATCTCATTAAAAATGTCCCAATGTTTGCAGACAAAGTAGGGAGGGATAAGAGAAAGACTCGACTGAGAGCCCATGTAGCCGGAAGTCTCTGCAACAAGAGAAACATAATAAAAACAGGGGTTAGTATTTTTTTTTTTTTTTTAACATCCCCTTTTTTAAACTCTGGTGATTTTAAGTTCTCCATTTATATAAAGTACACATATATATATATATATATATAGAAAATAATCTAGGGAATGTGCAATTAAAATGAAAAAAATAAAATAAAATAAATCTGGTGTGAAACACTCACACGATTATTGTAACATAAATTGGGGCTGGCCATAAAAATGGTGGTTGGGAATTTTGCTTATATATCTGAGCGGCATTATGTGGTGGTGCACTCTATGATAAAACCAAGAAAGTTTCTGCAAATTTAAATTTGAACTAACTGACAGTCTGACCAATATCCCGTCCAGAATCAATTTTATCAATTTTAGAAAAATGTTTCAAATAAAAGTGATACGTTTTTTTTATCTATACAACTTTCACCACTAGGCATGATTCTGTTAACCAGAGGTTGATAGAAGAAGTTAAGGCTGACCAGGTACTTTGGCATGCCTACCGATAGGATGGTTTCCCTAGCTTTATTTTGAAAGGAACTTCCACATTGTTATACCGATCAGAGATGAATGGGACAGGGATCCCTCCCCTCTGCTCGGTAACTCGGTCTGGTATTATTATTATTATTTGTCTGTGGGCAGGGAAACCCTAAGCTGTCCAAAGCCTCACTGGACCCATATAGCTACCCAAGAAAAACAACAACAAACCGGGTCTATAACAAAAATCCAGACCCGGATCTAATCCATCTAAGATTCACCGCAGTCCGAATAAATCGGACAATAACCATAAACGGAAATAGCCTAAGCTCTTTCACAGACATCCTATTCCAACCAAAGGTCCTAAACCTAATTTCCTCACAACCCAAGCAATCAGGCATAAGAGGAGGATGGGTGTGTTTCCTCCTCTGTCTCACAGACTCTACAAAATGGATCCGGCATGAGCCCCATTATGTAGAGATGTCTCCTTAAACCACAATGTCCAGTAAGAGATCCAACCAGATGCCTGAGAGCGCTCCGTGAAAAACACAGAACTCGGTCTGGTATACAGACGGCTCTAAAACTACGACTGGGATCGGAGCGGGGGGGTTCTATGGGGACAGGCCTAAAGTTAAGATTAAGGTCTTTCAGGCTGAAGTTGTGGCGTTACAACCCTACCACGGTAAGGAGATTATAAGGCAAGGGTTGGTGGCTAGAAGAGTAGCCCGATAATCAGGCAGCCCTGAAGGCACTTTCCACACACCAAATAGTCTCAAGACTGATTGTGGGACTGCCTATCTGCCCTAACCGAGGTGGGTGTTAGGGAATAAGCTGACACTCGCTTGGGTGCCGGGCCATGCGGGGTTTCTTGGTAACGAAAGGGCAGACGCCCTGGCGCGGGAGGGCTGAAAGGATACCTTTATAGGCCCCAAGCCCTTCTGCGGGCTGCCCAGTAGAGCCTTATTCACGCTTCTATCAAGGAATGGATAGAAGACCAGCGTCTGCGATGGTGGTAAAGTACGCAAGGCAGAGGCAGGCGAAACTTCTTTGCCTAAACTTACAAAGACCTACTGAGTCATAGCCGAAGGGATATAAGGCTAATAGTGGGTCTACTAACAGGGCACTGTAGGCTGAAAAAGCACATGCACCATTTATTACTTGCAGACAACGCATTATGTCGTTTCTGCTGGACCGAGGAGGAAACCCCAGTGCTCCCCAGTCTGGCAAGAACAAGGTTTCTTCAACTGGGGACTAGAAATCCCGAAGCCACGAGCTTAATGATGAAGCCACTTTCAGCTTTGCTAGGCCTGATTGAGAGGGCGAAACTGAAGGATGTGCTATACACCCAGGGGATCCACAATAGACCTCTTAATGTAGGTCGCAGTGGAATGAGGAGTGGCCCTCCCCAAACTAATCTAATCTAATCTATACAACTTCCGTGCTAAGTTTGAATAAAATTTGAATAATGAAATTTATAAATTTACTTCAAACTTGGAATTTTTATCTAATAAAAATGAAGTACTCGTTGGGGTACATGTTGTTTGTATGCACATAGATAACTTAAGAGTCCAAAAGACAGCGCATTCATCAAATGTGAATAACATTTGAATTTAACGCTACAAATTATTCGGAACCCTCTATAAAATAAACTTTTTCTGAATAATTATTCAAATAAAAGTAATAGATCTATAACTTGTAATTCTAGCAATGCTTTTATACAGGTGGTAGAACCGTGCATTGCACTGAAGTGGCACTTTAGAGGCATGCGTTACGTTATACCTTTACCAGAACCTTCTCAAAATCAGTTTTTGTGAAGGAATATTTAAAATAAAACTGAAAGGCCTATATATGTGTGTGTAGTTTATACGAAGTTTGTAGAAAATTTGGTAGCCTATTAGGACTCTTCCTCTATAGAGCTTTTATTTATAAAGAACTGTGGCACAATATTAATCAGATTTTCTCGCGAAAATGTTGCTTCACATTTGGCACGTGTCTTTTTATTTTTTATTCGACACTAATTTAAAAATTGAAAATTGAAAAGTACGTACGAAATGTAAGTGAATAATAGGTTGAATATGATTTACATTTCTGGATGTGCCGAAAATAAGTGTTAGAAGCGTAGTGGGGGTGTATTGAGCGTATAAGGGGGGGGGGTTGATAGGAGGAGCGATGGGGGTGAAACATGTCTTGGGCTTTATGGGGCCACAATAGGCCAGAGTAGTGCTCCATTCACTGTCTCACAATACAAATGAGGAAGCTATTATATTAAAGGGAGTAAAAAGAAGGAATAAAGGAAGGATGAGCAGTAGTAGAATGTTCACTGTCTACGCTTGGCCCCAGGCTCGCACAATACACACTCAGGCCCAAATTAATTCAACTCACGTCTACCTAACGAAGTTGGTCCTTTCAACAAAATATAATCAACACGGTTATCTTTAAGGTGTTCAGCCTGCTTACCTTGCCTGCAGCCCCTCTTCCTGCCGTGTATGCCTGTTCGTCTATCTTCAACATACATACCAACCCCTTACATGTGCGCTTTATAATTTAACGTTTCATTTTATATCTTTATATTGTTTCCAAAGTGTAATTTAGGTTTCTCCCCTAACTAATACACACACACTCCAAATTAGTTATCTATATAAATATACTCACGCACTTCCCCTTACTGCTGTACGACTGTTAGGCCAAAAAATCTGTACTTTTGCTTAACTAATTTTCTTTAACTCAGAATTTTGGCAGCACGTTAATTTTTTTTTTTTTTTAAGGCGCGTCCGCGCCTTTTAAGTGCATTGTCGGCCTCTGGACAATGTTCTTTCTCGTTACCGACGGCACTGTCCATCACCGGTTAGGGGAAGAGAAAAACTAAGGGCAACAACTGAACTCGATCACGGGACATCCACGTGGGAGTCTCCAGCACGCTAACAATGAGCTCATCCCGTCCCCATTGCTTTTTATCATTAATACTTCTTCTAAATTGTATTCCACGTTAAATGGGTTTGCAGGAGGTCAATTTTAACCAACCCTCTGCTCTAAACTTCTTAAATTTCGACGAATTTTCTTACAATTCACGCAGTATCTAAGAGTACAGCTTTCCGTGCAACTTCCAGATTTGAACACATAGTCCAGGGCATTTCTATGCTTTTCACTGCAGTTTTTAGCGCTAGCCTAACACGTTCTAGCCCAGTGATGGCGAACCTATGACACGCGTGTCAGTGCTGACACGCGAGCTCATTTTTGGTGACACGCATCTTCAAAGATAAAAAATTTCATAATTCAAAAAAATCTTTTTTTTCTGATAATGTAGCTCATATAGTTAGCAACGCTCTCTGTTTACTACATATTT